>JAHIAM010000338.1:0-45634 GCA_021605205.1 Aegilops longissima
ATTGTTTTGAAGCTGTGTCTCTATCTTGATTTTGCAACAAGAACTAGAATGATATAGACCATAAAGTGACCATGGTGCATAGATATATGTTTTTTATGTTGTTATCTGGTCCACTTTATGAAAGTCGTTATATCGACTAGAGGGGGTGAATAAGCGATTTTATGAATTCTTCTTGAGGAATTTGCGGTGAGAAATTCCTTAGCGAAAAATACTTACTGCGGAATAAGTACTCGAAGTAAGCATAACAGATTACAAGCATTGTCATCATGATGAAATGAAGACAATCACAGTCTGAAAAGCGTAATCACAGGATAACACAAGATGAAGACAAGCGGTGAAGAAATTGAGCGAGGAAATTGAGAAAGTCTTGATCAAAGTCTTCAAACACGATAATGAGGAAATGAAAGGGTTGAGGAAATAGAACCAGTTAGGTTGGTGAAGACAATGATTTGGTAGACCAGTTCAACTCTTTGTCTCGGTTATGCGTCTGGTTGGGGCGGTGAGTATTTAAACTTCGAGGACACAGTCCGGACACCCGATCGCTGAGCACGCAGCTCGGGACACAAGTCCTCACCGTATTCTCCTTGAACTAAGGTCACATAAAACTCGTCCAATCACTCGTGGTAAGTCTTGAGCGACTTCCAAACCTTCACATACTTGGTCACTCGGCGATCCACAATTCCTCTTGGATGCTCTAGACCTTGGCGCCTAACCGTGCGGAAGAAGCACAGATCTTCAAAGGTAAAAGCGTCGGATCCGCAGGATCAATTTCTTGATGATGCTCAATCACTTTGGGTTTATGGGGTTTGGTTTTGGGTTTTCCTCACTTGATGATTTTCGCTCAAAGTCCTCGGAGGATGGGTTGCTCTCAAATGACAAGTGTCAAGTTCTCTTGGAGCAGCCAACCAACTAGTGGTTGTGAGGCGGCTATTTATAGCCTAGGGAGCAGCCCGACATGATAAGACATAAATGCCCTTCAATGATATGACCGTTAGGTGGATAAGATATTTGGGACAGGTGGCGCGCAACCTGACAGCGATCGGAAATTTGAACATCAAATTCCTCGGGGCTATCATGTTCCTCCTTTGTGTAGGCAATTACATGGCGAATTCCTAACTCCTCGATCGAGAACAAATTCCTCGGTGACGGAAGAGCTTCGTCTCATCCTTTGAAGAAATTAGTGAAGCTGTATGAGATTTCAAAAGCTTCACTCGAAGGAATTGGTAGGTGTAGGATTTTGAGTTGAGCATCAAATGGAAATTTTCCTTAGTATTTCCTCGACCCCCTTTAACGATCACGGTGTTTCCTATGACTCAAGAAAGAGAAAATGAAACTACGAAAACAAAAGTCTTCACGCTTCATGTTCCTCAAATGAATACCAAGTCTTCAAGGTCACACCAATTTCTTCACTTTCAAAGTCTTGAAAGTCTTGAATATCAAAGTCTTGGTTGAAGAACTTCATTTTTAGAATTCGACTTTCTCTGTAAAAATCAAACTCCTCATAGACTTATAGACTGTGTACACTCACAAGCGCATTAGTTACTTAACCTATAAGTCTTCAATACACCAAAATCACTAAGGGCACTAGATGCACTTACACTTTCCCTCTTTTGATTTACCAAAATGAGTTTCATATACAACATAGTAAACTTTGTGATGTATGCCTTGTTTCTCTTTTAGAATCGGACAAAATATTGGAGAAGAGTACCCGTTATGCAATGGTAAAGGAAGTAATGCAGATAAGGTCAAGATAATGAGACATCCTGTTGGTGTCAAGAAACTGATAAAACTATATTGAAGATGAGACAACCCCAAAGTCTGTCTTGATGTATTGTTGGAATTCTTGGCAACTCTGCTAGCACTAGCTCTTCAAACTCCTTGCTGAATTAGTTTGGCTTCTTGAGTCTCAACTTCGGTTGAAAGACATCGATCAGATGTTACTGACGAGGAAGCGAATGAAGAAAGTCCTGCGGAATTCAGATGCATACTTTCGGTGCAACAACAAGCTTTGGAGCATTTAAGTGCCAAACAATAGAAAGTTAATAAGCTTGCTAAGCATCTTGCGACATTATGGGTACCAGGATATTTTTCTTGAGCTCTTACGAAGTGGTTTGATTCGGGACTTGTTTTCTTTGGCGTTTATTTGCTTTGGTTGCCAACTTTGACAAACATTGTATGTGATATGTTGCTTTGTTCCTATATTTGCCTTGGTGGCGAACTTTGATGCCTAGTGGATGTAATATATGTAATAAGCTAGTGATAGCCTAAGCGTGAGTTGCTTGCTTATTTATTTCCTTGTTGTCTTGTTTATTTGTTTGCTTGTAGTCGATCAGTTCTTTTTTAGTGGATTGCTAGTGGCTGTTAAGAATTTCAAGTTGAAGGCGGGCGCCTTGACATTATCGGGGTTGTTTGTTGAACTAGGACCAGCAGCGGTATCTTCCAAATCTTCATTTTCATCGATGTCGCGAGATGAAGAATAGGAGCTAGCCACCAAGGAAGGAACTTTGACCTTCTTGAATTTCTTGGAGGAGAGTGCAGACCGAGTCAAATTCTTCCTTGAGTCCCATTGAAGTCGAGTTCTTCCTCACGATAGACATGTGAAAGAACAGCCAGTGCGCTTGAAGGTTTCATGAAGGTAGTAGTGGTTTTCTTCACTGCATTGTGTGTTGAGGTCATGTTGTAAGAAGAGTACCAAGCGGCGTTTGACCCACTTATGATTGCGATCAACCTTGATGAAGGCGAGGAGTAATTCACGATCGATCATCACCACAGGTGCGATAGCTTGAGGACTTTGCTTGGTGAGGTATTTGTGGCTGAGTCATGTGTGGCGAGTCATCATTGGTGGAGTAGGATCTGCTGCTGAAACTGTCCATCAATGGACAAGCGCCTTCATCGATCTGGCAGATGGCCTTGCCCTTGTCATCGGTGAGGTAATTGTCCGTTTGAGGACTTCAATCGAGCGAGATAGCTGCGGTGGTTCAAAGTATCACCTTGTAATTTAGTGAAGATCTTGACTGATGAATCTCATAATCCAAAGGCGCATAAGGTTTCAGCTCAAAAGGTGACATGGCAATGTTAGCGAGTCCTCATGAAGAAATCATGGAAATTGGCCAGGAGCGCCATGGATGATGTTGAAAAGCATATTCTTCATGATGCCAGCGACTTCTTCATCGTTAAGTCGTGGCCTTTGATAGGACTCATAGTCTTCGTCGAATCCGATAGATTGTTAGAGGCACATATAATAATTCCTTGACGAGGAATTTGGTTCTTAGGGCCTGCCTTGGCTTCAAAGGCTTCATCGGCACTTGCATATAGTGATTTGAAAGTTCTTTTCTTCGTAGATCGGCGTGCACCATCAAGCGGAGGACTGAGTGGTAGGACACGAAGCAATTCACTTCTTTGGTGCCTTGTAGTGAGTGTTTTCGGTCATCAATCTAAGACCCATGAATTCGTCTTGACGTCTCCGGTGATGTCGAGGGTTGCATAGAACTGAAGAATTAGCTCTTCATTCCGATCACAAATATCGGTCACGAAGTTTAGAAGTCTGCGTCGTGAAGAACAAGAGACAGGCTCAAAGCTGGCGGCGACTCCATATCCACATGAGGAATATGAGCATGATCGAAGATTTTGTCCTTGTTGAAAAGCGAGGAATAGAAGTTGGCTTGGTGGCAGTCGAGCGCCTCTTCCTAATCTGAGCAGAATCATAAGGATTATATTGATGAAGAACACGTGCTCGGCAAAGAAATCTTCACCTTGAACTTTTGCTTGGTTGAGAATGGATTCTTTTGCTTGGGCGAGGGTGTCGGTGAGTTGCATCACCACCTCGGGAATCACAAGTTCAGGTTCTTGACTGAGAATTTCTTGTTCCTCAACAGTGCGATCGAGGATTAGCGGTGACAGCAGTTTCATCGGCACTAGTGGCTGGAATTTCTTCATGCACCGAACCGATTCGGTTGATTTTCTTGAGTCCATTTGGACTGTTTGAGTAGGAGGCGAGGAACTTGTTGGGGCGGGGTGAAGAGAGGAGTATTGGGATCTGACTTTCCCAAAGTCATCATTTATCACTGGAGTGGTGCATCCAATATCCACATCTTCATTTTCAATTTCCTCGATACCAGCTTGAGAATTTCATGATCGATGAGGAAATAAGCGGGGTTGAAGGATGGCTTCCACTTCAATTTCTTCATCAATTTTCTCTGTGAAGCAGCAGATTGATGTTCTTCATCGAGATCCGATTGGGATCTCATAGTCTTCTCCAAAGGAACAACTTCCTTTGATGGTATGGAGAAATTGGAACAACATCAATTGGATTTTCAATGAGCTGGTCATTGGCTTCATTTTCTTGGCGGTTGAAGAATCGGCGCTTGGTGATGCTTTCCTTTTCTTCTGACAGCTCGTTACGCAGCCTTGGTTTCTTCACATCGAAGCGGATGGAAGAATTGGAGTTGGAGTTGGCGCGAGGAGGTGAGGAATTTGGTTCAGCTTCTTGAGAACAGCGATCAGATTCCCTGTCTTGAGCAATTTCTTGAGCGCACCACTAGTGGGTGCCACAGCAGTTTCTTCGGTGGTGGGATGGGATCATCAGCCCTAGAATCAACATTTTCTTCAGCGAGGCTGAACAACATCAGTGATCTGGCATTTTCTTGATGGGCTGGTGAGGCTCCGGCTGAGAATTCATGTTGCCTTTGGGCAGCAACACTTGTGAATTTCTTCGTCGAGGTTGGCGAATCTGGTCTTGACTCCTTGCCAATCAGCATAGTGGGTATCGAAGTTTTCTTTGAGGTCTTGAATTTCAGTTTGAATTTTGAGAAGCTCCTCGGTGTCATCTTGACAACGTTTTCTTGAGAACTTCTCCTTCTGTATTGAGCCTTTTGATTTCCTCGCCTTCTCAAACTTCCATCTTTCTTGGCGATGAAGTGAGTCGGCGCATGACTTTGACCAGTGTCGAGATGAAGATCGAGCGGAGGGTATTGGGATCATTGTGCGGAGATCAATAAAGTCGAGGACTTTCTTGGATCAATAGCGATGCACAGATGTACCTTTGGCTCTAGTGGCCTTCCTTGGCGGTCTCGATGATTTCTGCGAGTTCTTCATCGGATGCCTCATCGTCGGATGGTACATGAAATACAACTTGTTTCTTCCTTGGGCTGGGCGTGGACCTCGTCCAGCTGTTGCCTTGATCTTGGTGGCGGGCCGATGAAGAAGTTGGAGCGGTGAGGAACTTGCGAAATGCACGAGGCAATTGAGAAACCAGTGGTCCTTTGACAAGTAGCTAGGTGCACGAGGCTGAAGGTTTTGCGGAGCTGTTGAGGACTTTGATGGAACAACAGCGGTGTGAGAATTTGCTTGGAAGGTGCTCTTTGAGGAACTTGGCCGTGGTAGCGGATGATGAAACACTTGGCTTATTGCAGGCTTCTTTGCATTGATTTCCTCGGTTTGACGAGACCTCGATGGCGATAGCGTGGCAGAATCCTCATTGAATTTCTTCCTTGCCTCCTTTGCTTGCTTTGCCAACTTTGCTTGGCGTTTAGCCCATTCATCGGAAAGTCCTCACCGCGTTTGGCTAGTGGGATCAGCTATTTGGCGGTGCCAAAGGGCTCTTGGGCATGGAGGATTTAAGCGAATTTCTTCATGTACTTAGGAGTTACATATCATATTCCTTCCATTCCGTGCCCATCTCCGTTCAATCTTACGAATCGCACCTTGCGTTGATTTTGCTTTCTTCATCCGGGTGCAATAGTCGGGATATATTTCCTCGAGGATTTCAAGCTGTCATAACCTCAGGTTTCTTTCCTCCCATACGTGGCTTCTTACATGCGCCATTTTCTTGGTGAGAAATTGAACAATTGAGTTCTGACGAAGAAGTATGCAGTTTTTCTTGAGAGCGCTGCAAATGAGTTAAGTTGATGAGAACCTAGGGATTCAGCGGCGGACATTTGTACTGTGAGCAGTATAGGTGCGAGGAATTTGGAGAGGTCATATCGTTCTCGAAGGTTTTCAAAAGAACAAGTTTTGAGGATTTTGACGGATGAGCCTTGAAGAATTTCACTAAGCGTTCTTTGTCTTAGGTTCGAGTTGTATAGATCGAGGATCCACACAATTGAGGAATCTTGAAGAAAATCATTGCTTAGAAAGCGAATCAAGAGATTTGAGGTGTTCATATGTGTGAAGAATTTGAAGAATAAACACCTTTGAAGAATTTGAAGAAGATTTGAGAATCAGCGAGTAATAAAAGTAACTTTTAATTTACGAAGTGAAGAACACGACGAATGAGAAGAACAGTTGGGAAGTTAAATCGTTCAGATCTTCACGCCCTAACTTGGCGAGAGAAATCAGCTACTGGCTGCGGCGGAGTGAAGATTTTCCACGATGTCGGTAGCAATCGTCGGCGAAGAGGTCAAAGCGGTGAAGCTTTTCCTCACGGCGACGATGGAGTAGCAATGGCGCTAGGGTTTGAGGAGCTCGGCGGAAGAGGTCGGCGAATAAAGAGTGAGGAAGGAGAGAGGGTATTTATAGACCACGGTGAAAAGCGGATCGTCCAGAAGATTTAGGGCGAACATGCCTGACCGCTTCCTTCTCACGACATGTGTCACCCATGTCTTGTGTAGTGGAGATGCGTGTGCGATCGTGGGTGAATAAATAATGCATCGTGGGATGCGGAGCGGTTTAATGGTAAAAGCGAAGATTTGGATAAGATCAGTTTTAAAGTTCCGTTCGCAATTTCTTGTTGTCGGACACAGTGAAGATTTTGAGCGAGTTTCAAAGTAGAGCGCACATGAAGAATTTGTGAATGGATTGGGTTGAGTATAGCATAGAGGAAAGGTCGATCACATTCACTTAGCGAGAAAAGCGACTTGAAGAAATAGCCATAAGTGAATCTTTGTAGAGGACATAAACCCATATATATATATAGCCAATGAAGAAAGGCAGCGGAAGCAGTGAAGATTTTGCAAAGTTGAAGAATTTGAAAAGCTGAAGAATTTCAAAAGCGAGGAAAAAATCAAATTGAAGATTTTCAACTTTGGTGGTGGCGTGACCCCCGTATAAGAATGATGATTTCAGACACAGCGTACAATTGTCGTGGGGTTACGAGAATCAAATTCTTCATTAATTTCTTCACACTTAGAGTGTTATTCTTCATTGATTGAAGAAAAACGTTTCTTCATGTGTTGCACATCTAAGTCATCAATTTTGCATAAGTGTTAGGATGTGTGTCCTTTAAAGAACATTCGAAGATTCTAAGATATTTAGCTCACACCGCAACTTGCTAAATCTCTTCTCATCCAAGGGCTTAGTGAAGATATCAGCTAGCTGTTCTTGGTCTTCACGTGCTTTCGATGGAGATGTAAGCCCTTCAACACATGATCACGAAGAAAATGATGGCGAATTTGAATGTGCTTTGTCTTGAGTGCTTGGCTGGGTTGTGAGCAATCTTGATGGCACTCTCATTGTCACAATAGAGGCACATTCTTCACGTTGATGCCGTAGTCCTTGAGGTTTGCTTCATCCATAGTAATTGAGCACAACACGAGCAGCAGCAATGTATTCAGCTTCCATGATGGACGGTGATACGATTCTGTTTCTTGAGGACCAACGGACCAAAGATCGTCAGAAATGACAAGTACCAGATGTTGACTTGCGGTCCACGATCACCGGCATAGTCAGTCAGAATATCAATGAGATCAAAAGTAGAGCCCTTGGGGTACCATAATCCTAGTGTTGGTGTGTGAGCTAGATATCGAAGAATATGCTTCACAGCCTTATGGTGTGATTCCTTGGTGTAGCTTGAAATCGGGCACACATGCAAACACTAAGCATTATATCTGGCCTAGATGCACATAAGTACAATAAAGAACCAATCATGGGCGGTATACCTTGTGATCGAAGTCAATACCATTTTCATCGATTGCATAGATGGCCATTTGTGGGCATAGGAATTTTAGCACCTTTGCAATCTTGCATGCGAATTTCTTGAGGACATCTTTGAGGTATTTCTCTGAGATATGAATATGCCATTGTGTTGTTGCGAATTTGAAGACCTAAGAAGAATTTCAACTCTCCCATCATAGACATTTGATATTCTTCACTCATCATATAGGCAAATTCATCACTATAACGTTGGTCGATCAGCCAAAGATAATATCATCAACATATATTTGGCACACAAACAGTTCACCATCATAAGATTTAGTAAAGAGAGTAGGATCGAGTGAACGGGTGTGAAGCCATTCTTCACGAAGAATTCCTTCAATGTATCATACCATGCGAGGGGCTTGCTTGAGAGCCATAGAGGGCCTTATTTAGTCTGAAGACTTTGTAGGGATTCTTTGGATCTTCAAAACACAGGGGTTGAGCAACATATACTTCTTCCTCAAGCTTACCATTGAGGAATGCACTTTTCACATCCATTTGATATAAAGTGATATTGTGATGGTTAGCATAGGCGAGTAATATGAATAGACTCAAGTCTAGCAGCAGTGCAAAAGTTTCATCGAAATCAATTCCTTCAACTGCGTGTAGCCTTGAGCTACTAGTCGTGCCTTATTCCTCACCACAAGACCATTTTCATCTTGCTTGTTGCGGTAGATCCACTTTGTGCCAATGATATTATGCTTGCGAGGATCTGGGCGTTTGACCGGTTCGAGGCGTTGTTGAGCTCGAACTGATGTAATTCTTCTTGCATGGCCTGAATCCACTCGGCTCGAAATGCTTCATCTACCTTAGTGGGCTCTGTGATAGAGACAAAAGCATAGTGCCCACAAAAGTTAGATAAATGTGAAGCTTTTGGCGTGTGAGAGGACTGGCGCTTTAATGTCATCGATGATCTTCTCTACTTGCACTTCTTTTGCAGCGAGGATGAGCTGGTTGTCTTGAGGAATTTGATCATTTTCCTCAACACCATTTTCTTGACATTATCTTGGTGCATCAGCTCGGCGTTCTTGGCGTCTGAGGAATGAATTCTTGACAGTTTCTTGATGGGAATGACATCCTCGGTTGCCTTGAACTGATAGAATCCTCGGTGCTGGTTAATCTAACACAGGAAGGTAGGTGCTCTCTTTGCGAGCCATTAGTTTCATCGAACCGCACATCTCTGATGTCAACAATCTTGTGAAGGCGATGTTGAAGACTACTGTAGGTGTGCGAGTCCTTCCGTAACCAAGCATAAAACCTTCATGTGCTTTGGTGCAAATTTAGAGTTGTGGTGAGGATCTCTAATCCAGCATTTAGCACGAAGACTTTGAAATAACACATTAGGTTTCTTGTTAGTGAGGAGTTCATAGGCAGTCTTCTTGAAGAATTTGTGAAGATATACTCTGTTGATGATGTGGCCGCGGTGTCAATTGCTTCAATCCGAAATGACTAGGCGTTTTGTATTCATCAAGCATAGTGCGAGCCATCTCAACAAGAATTCTGTTCTTGCGCTCCACGGCGCCATTTCTTTGAGGAGTATAAGGGCAGATAACTCATGAGTAATACCAAGTTCATCAAGATAGTCATCAAGACCGAATTCTTGAACTCGGTTCCATTGTCACTCTGATGTGCTTGATCTTCACACCAAAGTTGGTTGAAGCCCTCGAGGAAAATCGTTTGAAGATTTCCTGCACTTGATTTTGTAAGTAACAATGTGTACCCATGTGTAGCGAGTAATCATCAACAATAACAAAGCCATATAGTGATGCTTCATTAACGACAGCTGAATAATGATTGGGACCAAAGAGGTCCATGTGAAGCAATTCGAAGGGGCGAGTAGTGGTCATGATAGTCTTATTTGGATGCTTGGCCTTGGTCATTTTCCAGCTTCACGGGCTCCGCATAAGTGATCCTTGAGGAATTTGACATTCTCAATGCCAATGACATGCTTCTTCTTCCATGGCGTGTGCAAATTCCTCATGCTGCGTGACCAAGTAAATCGATGCCATAGCCAATATACGAAGCTTTTGCAAGTAGGCACCACGGCTGGTTGTGGACACTGTGGAGAAGTCAACAATATACAAGTCTCCTCTCCTAAAGCCTTGAAGACTTTGGAATTGTCACTTCCATAATCACAACACAGCGATACTTGCCAAAGATAACAACCATATCAAGATCACAAAGCATTGAGGTGACATGAGGTTATATCCTAAAGACTCAACAAGCATGACTTTGTCCATGTGCATGTCCTTAGAGATAGCAACCTTACCAAGTCCCAATACGACTTTTGCCTTTGTCGGCAAAGATGATATGCTTGAGATGTGGCGGTGATAAGGTAGCATCCATCAATAGATTCTTGTCACCGGTCATGTGATTTGTACATCCACTATCGAGAACCCACTCGGTGGCTTTGGGTTGATCATCCTGTAGATGAATTAGTACAACTTACGATCTCATATACTTCATCGGTGAAGAATATGATATCAAGTTCATCGAGATGAATTTCATCGATCGGTATTGAGATAAGTAGTATGAGGGCGTGTGAAATGAAAGTTCATTTCATCATGATTAGCTGCGTCCTTTCGAGCAATTTTGTCGGGCCCCTGACAATTCTTGAGCGTTAAGGCGCGTCTGGAGACTGACCTACGAGAAGAGATTAGTTCTTTTCTTCACCACCCACATCTGAAGGGTGGCAAAGAGTTCATCATTCTGAGCACCATATGAGAATGGTGGCATAGAGGCCAAACCATTTCGTTTCACATAAGAGGGGTTAGGGTAAGCATATGAATAAGCGAGAGAAATTCTTGAGGACTTATGAACATATTGGTTTGAAGAATAATGCACATATTCATAGCCCTTAGCTCTACCTGCGAAGACGAGTTGTTAACGATGATAATCATATGAGGACTTTGATCCTTTTGAGAATTTGATCCATGTGAGAATTTGGTCCGTATGAAGAATTTGGTCCATATGAAGAATTTGATCTGGGTTCCTATTCTTCACGGTGGTGTCATGAGGACATTCACGAAGATTTTCAAGGCACTGCTTGGGAACCAGATTTTCTTCATAGGGAACCGTTCTGCGATTAGTGCCAACATATCTAGCAAATACTTCACCATTCTGATTTTGAACAGTTTATAGTTTGAGTCAAATGACTCATCAGCGAGCGAGAAATTCACATGTAAAACCAGATAAGGTAGATGGATCAGCTGGAGGTCCCTTTGCAGCAACCCATGAGGTTTTGGGATCTTGCTCGGGCTTCGATCGTTCCATCGACATTGAGTTTCCTCTCAAAGGCAATACCCTCTTTCCTAGGGTTCTATTGAGGATCTGCTTTTAAGCACATCACAAAAGTCGATGCCCTTTGAGGCTTTTGTACATACATCATGTACAATTCCTTCGATCTGCATCGTCGGTGATACTAGCAATGTCCTCGGATGAGGAATTAGTGATATCGAGGCGGTGAAGAATTTGTAACATTGAAGCATTTGAACATTCGGTGAAGAATTAGCGATTCACGTTCAATGCACTTTAAGCATGGAGGAACAAATTCTTCTTGAGAAGCGCTGATTTGTTGAGCAAGTAATGAATCGCTCCTTACGAAGATCTTCATAACTTCGCTCTTAGCTTCTCAAGATCTTGCTTTCTTTGAAGAAATTCATAAGAAAGTTTCTCATGATCGATTAGAAGAGTGTTATGATGACCTTGAAGGTTGTCAAGCCTAGGTGAAGTCTCTGAAGATTTTCGATCGAGGGCTTGAGTGCGATCCATTCTTCACCTAACATATCATCACTCTTATCTAGCATGTTTTGAACCTTTTCAAAAGCCCTTTGTTGTTTATAGCAATCTTAGCAAGTTTAGAGTAGCTGGGCTTGAGATCCTCATCGATTCATTTCACTAGATTCGGAGGAGGTGTAATTGAGTACCTTGGCACCTTTTGCCATGAAGCAATAGGTGGGGCGTAGTCATCATTTTCCTCATCGGGCTTGTCGGTAGTCGGTTTCTTGATGTTGAAGATGGACTTGCTAACATAAGCGATAGCAAGAGCGGACTAGCCACACAGTTCAGATTCTTGGACTCCTCCTCTTCCTCATTTTCCTCAGATTCAGCTTGAGTCCATTTCCTTGCCAATGAATGCCGAGCCTTTTGGAGCTGCTCTTCTTGTGAGAAGAAGGTTTTGAGGATTTTGATGATGAAGATTTTGATGATTTCTTCTTCTTCTTCACGTCATCGAGCTGTAATCCTTGTGTTTCTTATTTCTTAATTCCTTTTCCCTTGAGGACAATCTTGGATATAGTGACCAGGTTTCTTGCATTTGTGACAAAGTCTTCTCTTATAGTCACTAGATGAGGAATCACTTTGTTTCTTGAGGATTTTCCAGCGACCACGTCTTGAGAATTTCTGGAATTTCTTCACGGCGGTGCTAGCTCTGGCCAAATTCTTGGGATCTCCTAGGCTACTACGAGTCTTCACTCTCGATTCGGACACAGCCTTGGCCTTGAGGCACGTGTTTTCCATAGCGAGAACCATAGAGATCTCTCTTTTGACAAAGCTGGAACTTCGTGAGTATTTAGCCTTTCGAGGATATCGGCGGGATCAAGAGACTTGTAGTCAGCTCGTTCTTGTATCATCGGTGCGGAGTATCAAATGAGGAATCAAGCGATCTTAGCAATTTCTTCACCACCTCATGGTCGGTGATGTCGGTGGCACCAGTGCTTGAAGCTCATTTGAGATGTCGGTGAAGCGATCGAAGGTTTGTTGAACATTTTAGTTGTCGAGTCTTTTGAAGCGGTTGAAGAGATTCGAAGAACATCAACTCGAGAGTCACGCTGAGTTGAAACACCTTCATTACTTTGGACAGCTTTGTCCCAGATGAGTTTGGCAGATTCAAAGCACTCACTCTTCCATATTGACCTTTGCTCGGATGGCCACATATGATATTCTTAGCTCGAGAATCGAGTTGCTTGAATCTCTTCACATCAGCATCATTAGGAGAAGGTGTGGTGAGGAAACACCTTTGTCACAACATACCGAGATCGTTGTCAATTGCTTCAAGATGCATTAGCATTTTGTTCTTCGATGGGGTAGTCCGTCCCATCGAAGGTAGGACACCTGCTGAGACCTTGATCATACTGCGGTCGAGATAACTAAAACTCCGGTGGTTAAACCAAAATCACAGAACAAGGGGTACCTTGCTCGATACCAATTGAAAGTCGTTATATCGACTAGAGGGGTGAATAAGCGATTTTATGAATTCTTCTTGAGGAATTTGCGGTGAGAAATTCCTTAGCGAAGAAATACTTACTTGCGGAATAAGTACTCAAGTAAGCATAACAGATTACAAGCATTGTCATCATGATGAAATGAAGAC
The DNA here is from genome assembly GCA_021605205.1 of Aegilops longissima. Taxonomy (NCBI): domain Eukaryota; kingdom Viridiplantae; phylum Streptophyta; class Magnoliopsida; order Poales; family Poaceae; genus Aegilops; species Aegilops longissima. Next base: position 13,283 of record JAHIAM010000338.1, read on the forward strand.
AATCACAGTCTGAAAAGCGTAATCACGAGGATAACACAAGATGAAGACAAGCGGTGAAGAAATTGGGCGAGGAAATTGAGAAAGTCTTGATCAAAGTCTTCAAACACGATAATGAGAAATGAAAGGGTTGAGGAAATAGAACCAGATTAGGTTGGTGAAGACAATGATTTGGTAGACCAGTTCCAAGCTGCTTTGTCTCGGTTATGCGTCTGGTTGGGGCGGCTGAGTATTTAAACTCGAGGACACACGATCCGGACACCCGATCGCTGAGCACGCAGCTCGGGACACCAAGTCCTCACCGTATTCTCCTTGAACTAAGGTCACGCAGACCTCGTCCAATCACTCGTGGTAAGTCTTGAGCGACTTCCAAACCTTCACATACTTGGTCACTCGGCGATCCACAATTCCTCTTGGATGCTCTAGACCTTGGCCCTAACCGTCGGAAGAAGCACAGATCTTCAAAGGTAAAAGCGTCGGATCCACGCAGGATCAATTTCTTTAGTGATGCTCAATCACTTTGGGTTTATGGGGTTTGGTTTTGGGTTTTCCTCACTTGATGATTTTCGCTCAAAGTCCTCGGAGGATGGGTTGCTCTCAAATGACAAGTGTCAAGTTCTCTCGGGCAGCCAACCAACTAGTGGTTGTGAGGCGGCTATTTATAGCCTAAGGAGCAGCCCGACATGATAAGACATAAATGCCCTTCAATGATATGACCGTTAGGTGGATAAGATATTTGGGACAGGTGGCGCGGCTGACACTTGATCGGAAATTTGAACATCAAATTCCTCGGGGCTATCATGTTCCTCCTTTGTGTAGGCAATTCGCCTTTGGCGAATTCCTAACTCCTCGATCGAGAACAAATTCCTCGGTGACGGAAGAGCTTCGTCTCATCCTTGAAGAAATTGTTGAAGCTGTATGAGATTTCAAAAGCTTCACTCGAAGGAATTGGTAGGTGTAGGATTTTGAGTTGAGCATCAAATGGAAATTTTTCCTTAGTATTTCCTCGACCCCTTTAACGATCGGTGTTTCCTATGACTCAAGAAAGAAAATGAAACTACGAAAACAAAAGTCTTCACGCTTCATGTTCCTCACCAAGTCTTCAAGGTCACACCAATTTCTTCACTTTCAAAGTCTTCAGAAAGTCTTCAGAATATCAAAGTCTTCAGTTGAAGAACTTCATTTTTAGGGGTCGACTTTCTCTGTAAAAATCAAACTCCTCATAGACTTATAGACCTGTGTACACTCACAAGCGCATTAGTTACTTAACCTATAAGTCTTCAATACACCAAAATCACTAAGGGCACTAGATGCACTTACACTTTACTCTTGAACTGATTTACCAAAATGAGTTTCATATACAACATAGTAAACCTGTGATGTATGCCTTGTTTCTCTTTTAGAATGCGGACAAAATATTGGAGAAAAGTACCCGTTATGCAATGGTAAAGGAAGTAATGCAGATAAGGTCAAGATAATGAGACATCCTGTTGGTGTCCAAGAAACTGATAAAACTATATTGAAGACCTTTGAGACAACCCCAAAGTCCTGTCTTGATGTATTGTTGGAGTTACTGGCAACTACTGCTAGCACTAGCTCTTCAAACTCACTGCCTGAATTAGTTTGGCTTCTTGAGTCTCAACTTCCAGTTGAAAGACATCGATCAGATGTTCTGACGAAACCGAAGGGTGAGAAAGTCCTGCGAGAATTGAGATGCATACTTTACGAAATGCAACAACAATATTTGGAGCATTTAAGTGCCAAACAATAGAAAGTTAATAAACTTGCTAAGCATCTTGCCAGACATTATGGGTACCAGGATATTTTTCTTGAGCTCTTCTTAAGTGGTCTCAGTTCAGGACTTGTTTTGCTGCGGCGTTTATTTGCACTGGTTGCCAACTTTGACAAACATTGTATGTGATATGTTGCTTTGTTCCCTATATTTGCCTTTGGTGGCGAACTTTGATGCCTAGTGGATGTAATATAATGTAATAGCCGTGATAGCCTAAGCGTAAGTTGCTTGCTTATTTATTTCCTTGCTGTCTTGTTTATTTGTTTGCTTGTAGTCAGTGCAGTTCTTTTTCCGTGGATTGCTAGTGGCTGTAATAGCCTATTTTTTAAAACTAGGCCACAATAACCATGGGCTACATATTTACTATAGTGACCCTGGGCCTCCTACGGGCCATAGATACAATGGTCCTTCTACGGGCCGTAGCATCAATGGGCCTTCTACGGGCCGTATGATCGATTGGCCAAACATGGGCCAATAACAGACCGCATTATGGGCCATAAACGGGCTAGAGTTGGAATCGTCCGTTCATGGGCCGGCCATAACGGGCCGTTGTTAATTGGCGTATTTGATGATGCTGCGAAAACAATAGCGGATTGACGAGGCATAAGCGGGCATTGTAACCACAGGCTAAATTTGGCCCTAACCGAAAAAGGCGATGTGGTCGTAAGTAACGAATGTTGGAAATGAGCCCAGAATAAATGGACCCGAGAAGGCGAAAGATAACACAGGTTGGAAATGGCCCAATGGAATAATGGGCTATTAATGGATATAAAGCGGTACACTGTTCATTACGGGCCAGTTTCTCCACGGGTCGTTAATGGGCCAAGAGTTACAAAGGGCCTCATATGGGTGAAAGACATCATGGGCCATACATGGGCCGGAAGTTACAACAGGCTGGAATCATATTGAACGGCCCAGATGAAGCTACTGGGCTTAATTCCGATAGGCCGTAACGGGCCGTGAGTTAGCGGGTCGTAAATGGGCTATATACAAACAAGCCGTTAACAGGCTTTCCGTGGGCCGGCCCGCTACCTTTTGACCAAGTCAAATGGGCCGACCTTTTCACCGGAATGGGCCTCTGTTGGGCCGTGCCACGTGTCCACGTAACATAGGCGCCTCATATCCAATGAGTGGATGACATCTATCGCAACGGTGAGCCAACACGTGTTTCCTCCGGCCAATGAGAATTTACACGTGGAAAATCCCCATTGGTCTGGGCTGTTAATGGGTTATTGGATCCAAAACTGGACCTGATAGCTTAACGGCGACCCGTTACGGTGGATGCCATGTGCCGGTTACCCTTGACGAAAACACCTCCATGATGCCCCATTTATCATCATGGAAGTGGACACTTCCGTGATGATAATTTTGTTAATGTCATGGAACACTTCTACGACAGCACATGTATGACTATCTTGATTCTGTCATAAAATCGTCATGGATCTACATGCATGATAGAAAACGTGACCTACTGTGACAAACACGTATCATCACAGAAGTGTATTTTTTTTAAGTGCTAAGGGTCCATAGCTAGTGGCTAGATGGCTTCTTCTCTCTCTTTGATTCTCAATACCATGTTCTCCTCGATGTTCTTGGAGATCTATCCGATGTAATCTTCTTTTGCGGTGTGTTTGTCAAGATCCAATGAATTGTGGAGTTATGATCAGGTTATCTATGAATATTATTTGAACCTTCTCTGAATTCTTTTATGCATGGTTTGATATCTTTGTAATTCTCTTCGAACTATCGGTTTAGTTTTGCCAACTAGATTGGTTTTTCTTGCAATGGGAGAAGTGCTTAGCTTTGGGTTCAATCTTGCGGGGTTCTCACCCAGTGACAATAGGGGTAGCAAGGCAAGTATTGTATTGTCGCTATCGAGGATAAAAAGATGGGGTTTACATCATATTGCTTGAGTTTATTCCTCTATATCATGTCATCTTACTTAAGCGTTACTCTGTTCTTTATGAACTTAATACTCTAGATGCAGGCGGATCGGTCGATGTGTGGAGTAATAGTAGTAGATGTAGGAAGAAGTCGGTCTAGTTGACATGGATGTGATACCTATATTTCATAATCATTGCCTTGGATATCGTCATAACTTTGTTATTTTCTATCAATTGCTCGACAGTAATTTGTTCACCCCGTATTATTTACTATCTCGAGGGAAGCCTCTAGTGAAACCTCATTTGGTCTATTTTCCATCATATTAGTTTCCGATCTACTATTTTGCAATCTTTTACTTTCGATCTATAAATCAAAAACCCAAAAATATTTACTTTATCTTTTGTTTAGTTTTATCTATCTCTATCGGATCGCACTTTTTGCAAGTGACCGTGAAGGATTGACAGCCCCTTAATCACGTTGGGTGCAAGTGTTTGATTGTTTGTGTAGGTATTGGTGATTTTTTCGTCGTCTCCTACTAGATTGATACCTTGGTTCTCTAACAGAAATACTTATCTCTACTTTGCTGCATCACCCTTTCCTCTTCAAGGAAAACCAGCATAAGCTTAAGTAGCAGAGATCATGCAATTCCTGGATCGGAGGAATACCTTGTGTGATATCAAACATCCTGGCGTAACTAGGTGATCATAAAGATGCTCTCTGGTATCTCCAAAGGTATCTCTGAGTTGGCATGGATCGAGATTAGGATTTATCACTCCGTGTATCGGAGAGGTATCTCTGAGCCCTCTCGGTAATACACATCACAAGAAGCTTGCAAGCAAAATGACTAAGGAGTTAATTACGAGATGACATATTACGGAATGATTAAAGAGACTTGTCGGTAGCGAGATTGAACTAGGTATGAAGATAGCGACGATCGAATCTCAGGCAAGTAACATACTGACAAACAAAGGGAATTACTATGTTGTCATAAGGTTCGACCGATAATGATCTTCGTAGAATATGTAGGAACCAATATGGGCATCAAGTTCCGCTATTGGTTATTGACGGAGAAGCGTTTACTGTCATGTCTACATCATTCTCGAACCGTAGGGTCCACAACAACGTTCATTGGCGATATAGTATTATATGAGTTATGTGATTTGGTGACCGACTTTTGTCGAGTCCCGAGATGAGAACACGGACCTGACGAGGAGTTTGAATGGTTGGATGTAAAGATTGATATATAGGATGATGCTATTTGGTGACGGAAAGGTTTGGAGTGTGTCGGGTAGTCGTGGGATCACGGAAGGTGTTCAAAAGCCCGGGAGATTAATGGGCCTTATGGGCCAAGAGGGGGGAACACACCAGCCCACAAGGGGCTGGCGCACCCCTTCCCTTGGCCACCGGCCCTATGGATGGAAAAATGGGGAGGGCTAGCCCCTCTTTCCTTCCCTCAACCTAAGAGGAAGGAAAAGGGGGCACCTCCTCCTGCCTTCCCCCCGCAGGAAAACAAGGAAGGGGGGCGCCATAGGGCAGGAGCCCAAGGGGGCAGGCCGGCCACCTTGGGGAGGGCCTTAGCTGTCTCCCTCCCCCACCTATGAGGAGGTGCACCACACAAACACACGACAATCTCGTATGGTCGATAGTTATTCCAGCAAGTCGTGTTCTTTGTGATGTAAGTGTAATCCGAATATGCTTGCTAGCATCTAAATGGTCGTTTTGATTCGGAATCTCGCTCGTTGGAGGATTTGCTATCGGGACGGGATGAACTTGTGTCTATTACAAGTTTAATGCATGCCTTGGATGTTCTCAAACCTCTAACATGATGGGAATTGGGTTTAGATACGAGTTTCATGGACAATTTGTTGTTATTTTCATGGTTTGATTTGGTTTGTGATCTTAAATCATGGGAGTGGTTTAAGTCGCTTACATCGATTTGTCATTTTTCTGTGAAGATAGGCGGCAGATTTGCTTACGTTAGTGAGATTGAATCATTCCTACATTGGTAATTTGGTCGGTAGGCCCATACACTCTGAAATCGGTGATTGGATCTCGTTCACTTTGTTGTGGTTCAGTTCTTTGATGAGACGACTTGGTGGCGCATCATTTTGATATTCGGGGAGTAGGATATCGTTCAAGATGGCGGATTTGTCAAGTTGCGATCTCGAAATGATTAAATCTGGAAACCAAATTCGGTCGTGGGTGTTTTTTCAACCATTTTAACGGTCTCTCTTACAAGTTGGACTTCTATATCTTTTGGGTTAGAACTTCTATCGTTTTATGGATGTTTTTAGGTGATGCTGCAATAGGATCTGTTCGGTTGCTATTGTTATAAAAAAATTGTGTATGCGTTTTGTTTTTCATAGTACTCATGTGTGTTAATGTGGAGCTGGTCCATAGACACATGCATCCTCTTTATCTTTAATCTATCTTCGGGGATAGTTTTTTGGATCATGCATGGTCTATAGTGGAAGTTGGACTTCTTTGGTACACATGGTTGAGCTTTGGGTTTCCACATTTGCAAAGCGATGCAGCATTGTGCTCTATATTTCTTTGTTTTTTTGTAATTTTCATTTTGAATTGTTTTGATTTTGTCCCATAGGCAACCATGGGATTGTCCCAATATACGCATACTTTTTATATTTTGTAACATGTTTTCATACTTTGAGCAGTGGTAGCACTTGATGCGTATTTAACTTTGAACTTACTAGATTTTGCTCTGTATAATTTTCTTTTTTGACTTGTTCATCTAGTGTTTTTCAAAACCCGAACTTTTGTGTCTTTACAATTTGAACTTCTTCAATAATTTTGATAATGTTTTAGATTTTAAATATTTAATCATTGAAAACCGCCTTGCCCTATCAACCTAGCATGCACCAATGTGGTAGCCTTGAGGCCGGCCGGGGGAGGAAGGACACCCCCCTGTGAGGCTGAGCCGAGGCAAGGCAGGCAGGCAGCGACCGGGCATGCAGCGTCATCACATGCGGAGGCGAGTCCGTCACATCCATGACCCCACTATCTATCATAGGGGTGTGGCTCTGGGTGCATGTTGTGGGGGTGGAAACAGAATAACCGCATTGCGCCTGTCAACCTAGCGCGCACCAATGCGATAGCGCGAGGCCGAGCCGGGGGGGAGGGGGAGGGACCTGTCGTGGAAATGTCACGGCAGATGTCCTAGCAAAAGGACTTAGTCGTGGAGCCATCACAACAGGGTTAGCTTAAAGGGGTTAAACGAGACAAAGGACACAAGGAGCTTATACAGTTTCGGCCCCTTACGGTGAAGGTAAAGGACTAATCCAGTTTGAGGTGGTATTGCTTATGTCTCGATTACCGAGGGCGAATCGCTTGACCTAGCTTCGATATGTTGTCTCTTGCTAGTAAGTCGCTTGCTTGGTCGTCCCTTTATATACGGGTTGATGCCTAGTGGCTCACGAGTCCTGGCCGGCTCATAAACAACGTGTCCGGCTCGGTTACTTACTGTACCTGCCTTATAATACAAGTCATACATATACGACGGTTTACACTTGTTTGGGCCTTAAGTCGCCTTTGGGCTTCAGGCCCTTGATGAATCCGTGTAGTGAACAACCGTCTTAAGCATCTTCATGGGCTTTGTCTTATAAGCGCCGAGAACAACCCGACCCCTCCTTGGCGGGTTAATCCCAATAGTTATATCCCCAACATTAGGCCCCAGGTTGATTTTAACTTGTTCATATCAATCTTCAACACATAGAAAAAATTCCTTCCTCATATCTCTTGCAAAACCTTGTAACTCGCCGTGACATCATCTTCTAAGTTCATGGTAACCCGCCGTGACGTCACCTATCATTAATATTACACAAAACTCAAATCATAATAAATCTTCTCTTTTAATGAATCTCCGAAAATTGTGGCATCTGCGCCGTCATATCCATTTTCTGGCTTCCTCAATTCCCGTGCATGTCACTTATCCTTTTATCTTACAAATAGGGCCGGGGGTCCCTTTCACTTTCCCCCCTTGCCTCTTCGTCTTTGTCCTGCACCTCACGACGCCCCAGCGCTCGTGCTCCGCCGTCGCCGTCGACCTTCGCCTCTGCTCTAACAACAGCCGCTGCATCGGCCTAATCTGACCAGATTTCGTCCGCGCCCCTCCGCTGTTCAACAGCCCTAGTTAGTTCTTCTTCTTCCTCTTCCCATAGATCTTTTAGGGTTTGGGCAGGTTAAATCGAGAGTTCATCCTCGTTTTCCACTGCAGTTTGCGATTTTGATTGGAACTTGGTACTCCTCCTATGTCGTAGTAGCCATAGCACTCCTTTTTACTATTTGGAACACCTTCTCTGCATAAGAAAATCGATCTGGACCCATGAACTTTGAGTCTTGGTTTTTAGGTCTGAATATATTTTCATTAACTAAAGTGCATGAGATCCGAAATCATAGTATCCATCGTGAAACTTGTATTTGTCCACATAGCGATTTTTGATCCACAGATCTGTACTTTGAATATCTGTATGGTGAAAACTTTCGAAATAGTAACCCGCGGTGTCGTTTGTCCCTCTTAAGCCACCAATAGTTCCTTGTAGCTTTGAAATGCCAATCTCCGGCTTAACACATATGCATGCTTCATTATTGTTTGCCTATTAACCATAAGCCGGCTTAACCATGCAATCTTGAACCGGCTTAATCTTCCTTTCAGATCTTTGAGAAAATGGCTAAGACATACGCATCCTGCAATCTGGTGAAGTCCCTAGTTACCGAAGAAGAACTGAACAACTTTGTCACCACAGGTGCCTTAGCCAAAAAAGAGATCATCAATTAGAGAGCTCCTGGGGAAGAAATTCCTCCTCAACCGAAATATGGTGAAGTGATTGTTTTTGGTGACCACTTGGGCGAGGTTCAGCCCACCCGGCTCAAAGTTTTTCCGTGGCGTGCTTCATTTCCTCCAAGCTGCACCCTCAAGACATTGGATCCAACTCCATGTCTAACATTTGTAACTTCAAGTATTACGTGAAGCTTATCTTAAGAAGGCCCACAGTTGATTTATTGGGGAGTTCTATTACTTAAACCACCAAACAGAGTTTGTTGATGGGCCATGCCAAGAACTTGGTGAGTCTCAATTCAAAAGAAAAATTCAGCTTTCCCCATGCCCAGGCTACAGTCACCCCAAAGGCTGGAACCAAACTTGGTTCTCTTGTCAAGATACATCTCAACGGCGAGAATCCTCTACGGGTTACTGTGACCATTGACTTAGCAACAAACATCCACTCCCCAGCGGCTTGATGCAAAGAAGCGGTCCAAATTCGCACCAGCCTTTTCAAAGCTTAGAGCCTTTATGGCCAATGGCTTAACGGTGTCGATTTTTTCGGTCTTGGTTATCTCCGAGTATCTTGCCGTTAAGCCGTCGCCCCGGCTTAATGCGTGATTACATTGGTGACACAAAAGATCCTCAACGCCATTGTGACATTCAACTGTCTGATGTGGAAATTATTGAAGCCACCAAAAAGTTGTTGAATGAACCTGTAAAGGAGTCCAGCAAAACTGGACTTAGTCCTTTCTGCACTTTCAACAAGCCGCCAGCTGTAAGAATTTCACATCTTCTGCTTAACTCAGATTTTGATGCCCACTTATGATCTTTTCAATCTTAACAGGCCGACGATCCATTTTGTAAAAGGAAAACGCAGGATAAGCCTGCTAAAATGGCTCGAACCAAAACCAAAGCCACCAACAAATCTACCAAGAAGGCCACCGACTTAAACACCGATGATGACAATGAAAATGAGTCAGAGGTAGAACTTGACTCCCTTGGCTCCTTTTTTGTACATCTCATTGACAATGATTGTTATCAGGATGACGCAGAGGCCAGCCATGCAGGTGACACAGAGGTAATTATTCTTTCTTCCGTCTTAGAACCTCTGCCAACACAGAAAACTCGACAAGCAAGCCGGAAAGTAAGCTTTTCTCACCCTCTAGCTCACTTGGATCCCAACTTTCTTTTGAAGAAACAACAATATGAAGCTCGCCGAGTCACCCGGCATAGTGGTGGACAAATCACCTCCTCCAGCTTACCAAATACGCCGGTTCACAAATGCCGCCCAGAGGTCTTTCCTACTTCTGACATACTTTATCCCAAGGCGGGTAATTTCCGTTAACCTCTTAACCCGTCTGATTCAAACTATCAGGGGACCCCTCATTCCTCCTCTGGCGAGTCCACAGGAACTCATATCCCGGCTTTCAAGACTGTACCTGGGTAAGAATATATTCAGCTGTTTAAACGTTATCTCCAACATTTATGATGACCTCTTTATGTTCCTTATTTCAAGGGGCCAAGCGAAACCCAGCAAGAAAGCTAAACTGAACAAGCCGGACAATGATTCTAACCCACCTGAATGGGAAAAACAACAGTCACAACCTGCTAGCCCAATTGCTGATGCTACCCTTAATGATCCTCCACCATAAGATCATGAAGTTTCTCCAAATGATATAGACGCTGAAACGGCTCTCTGTAAGCTACCAAGTCCGATCAAACATGCGAGGAAAAGACTAATAGCGTTGTTGTCACGGCTTTGGATTCATAGCTCAAATTGACCTACTTTATCTAAGCACATCGCTAAAGAAGAAATTTGTGTTGAAGATAAAGGCAAATGGAAATCAGACTTGGAGAGCTATACTCATTTCAGTGCTCAAAATCTCCACTCTGGTTACTTAAACCGTCTATACACTAGCCGTGACATTGAGGACGGCTTAGTGAACTTGATGAAGGAGCGCTATGAGGTAAACACTGCAACTCTTTGTTATACGAATCTTCTTCCCCTTAGCCGCCAAGTTTATTGGATATGATAGAATAACATGTGTTGTAAACTTCAATAGCTACATAGATCAACTCCGGTAGCCCCCAAGGGCCGGTTTATATTTACAATATGAACCGGGACTTTATAATACCAGCAGTTCAACTTTGCACCTATAGCCCCCAAGGGCCGGCTTAATAAATATGTTAAGCCGGGACTTTAACTCAGCAACAATCAACATTGCATCCGTAGCCCCCAAGGATCGTCTTAACAACTATGTTAAGTTGAGACTAATCATCTCGCAGGAGATCCATAATCCCATTTATAACCTTCATAGGCGGATAATTACCGTTTGTCAAGATTGACCAAATGAGTTCATTTTTACAAGAGCAATATGCATTAGCCCCAAGTGCCAATTATAATACTTGTATTGTGCTTGGGACTTCATAGTGGTTTAAGAAGAAATAGACATTAGCCCCAAGTGCTAAGTATAATACCTGTATTGTGCTTAGGACATCAAATAAATTCATTGCCTCTCATTTACTACTTTACCTCTTGTAAGTGAGCTTAGCGACCAAAAGAATCCCAGGTCGCCGACCTTCAAGAAAGTACCAAGTCTCAACAAGCAGAGACCTCCAAGGCCAAGGATGAATTGACTAGTGCCTTATCAGCAATGGAGAAATTGAAGGAAAGTTTCAAAGCTGAACAAGCTAGTTGGGATAAAGAGAGGCAGCCTACTGAAGAGAAATTTGAAGATGTTGAAGCAGCCCTTAAACTGGTGACTGCAGAGCTTGCCGGCTTAAAATAGCAAATAAATGCCATGACTATTGCCGTTTTTGGTAAATATCTCTCTTAACCTTTTTAACATACATAAACCAATGTGCTCCGGCTTACAAACGTCCTTGATGAAACAGGATCCTGGGTTACCCATCTTGGCTCAGATATGCGGAAAAAATTGAAAGCCGCCTATCGCTCATAGAAACGAGTTATATCACAGGCGCTAGCAGGTTATCACTGGCGACTCACAAAAAACCAGCTCCAACCCTTATCAAGGATACATTGGAGAAGTTATCGATGCTGCCTGCGTGGATTGAAGAATTGAAATTATCGGTGCAAGAGCGATTACCTTTGTGCGTGCTAACGAGCCAAAGTGTGGCTAGCTGACCTTGAGCCGGTAGACTTGGCAAATGGCTGCCCGAGCATTAAACAAGATGGGTCACCCTTCAGCACAGATGACTTTGCCGCCATTACGAGGGAAATGCATCCTCTGGCTAGTAAATTGGCTGCAGATACTGCTCTCACACATTACCAGCCGGTTTACGATGCTAATAATAAGAAGATCAAAGCGCCGACTCATGATGTCCGGGACCTGACTCCTCCGATTCGTAAGCACACTTATGCCCCTAATGTTGATCCATCGACACTTATAAGTTATGAAGATGTATTGAGCTTTAACGGAATCATTGGGCAACCAGCGACTTCCGACCATATGGTGAAGAGGAGGAAGATGAGCGGCTGGGCGATCCTCAATCATCAACCACTACAAACAAATACACTTCCGTGATGATCGTGTTTGTCACGGTGGTCGCGTTTTTGTCATGCATGTACATCCATGACAAATTTATGAGAATCAAGATAGTCATACATGTGTTGTCGTAGAAGTGTTCCATGACATTACCAAAATTATCATCACGGAGTGTCCACTTCCATGACGATAAATCGCGGCGTCATAGAAGTGCTTTCGTCAAGGGTGACCGACCGTGGCATCCAAGTAACGGAACACCGTTAAGCTATCGGGTCGGGTTTTGGATCCGATAACCCGTTAACGACCCGACCAATGGGAAATTTCCGTGTAAAATTCTTATTGGCGGGACGAAACACGTGTCGGCTCGTCGATTGGGTGGATAAGGCGCCTATGATCGTCGACCGTGGCATGGCATTATGAGGCCCATTCTGTGAAAAGGCCGGCCCGTTTGACTTGGTCAAAAGGTGGCGGGCGGCCCATGTAAAGCATTAACGGCATGTTCGCATATAGCCCATTTACAGACCCGCTAACCCAAGGCCCGTTAGCCCTATCCGAATTAGGCCCGATGGCGTCATCTGGGCCACCAATATGATTCGGCCCGTTTTCACTTTTGGCCCATGTATGGCCCATGATGTCTTCGGCCCATATGAGGCCCTATGTAACTCTTGGCCTATTAAGGCCCGTGGTGGCGGCCCGTAATGAAAGTGTGTCACTTTACACCCATTAACGGACCGTGGTGGCGGCCCGTAATGAATAGTGTATCATTTATACCCATTAACGGCCGTTATTCCGTTGGGCGTTTCAACCATGTTATCTTCGGCCTTCTTAGAGCCCATTTATTCTTGGGCTCATTTCCGGCGATCGTTTACTTACGGCCGTTCTTGTCATTTTTTTCTTGTGGGCCAAATTCAGCCCGTGGTTCTGATCGGCCCGTTTGTGGTCCGTTAATCGTTGGGCGTTTTCATAGCGTCATCAAATCGGCCTATTAACGATGGCCCGTTATGGTCGACCCATGAATGGGCGATTCAACTCTAGCCCGTTCTGGCCATAATGCTGACTGTTATTGGCCCATGTTTGGCCATCGATCATCTTGCCCGTATAAGGCCCATTGATGATCTGACCGTAGAAGGCCGTAGAAGGCCCATTGTTTCTGACCCGTAGAAGGCCCATTGTTTCTATCTGACCCGTGACCCGTGGGAGGCCCGGTGTCACTCGGTAAATATTAGCCCATGGTTATTGTGGCCTAGTTTTAAAAATAGGTTATTGCAGCCACTAGCAAACCGCGGAAAAAGAAGCGCAATGACTAGAAGCAAACAAATAAACAAGACAACAAGAAATAAATAAGCAAGCAACTTCGCTAGGCTATCACGGCTATCACACATATTACATCCTTTGGGCATCAAAGTTAGCCACCGATTGCAAATAAACAGCGCCGACAAAAGAATATACAAAGCGAGAACACCGGAAGGCACTAGGCTGGCGGTGGGCCCCCCAAACAGTGAAGAAGCTGAGTAGACCTCGATTATGTCAGCGATAGATGCATCAACACTAGATTTAAGGCATGATGGTGCATGACGGCAGTCCTCGACATCTTCATTGCATCTTTGACTTCAAGTCGGAGCTGAGTGAAGCAAGCCTTTCCGCTTTAAGTTGAGGCTGAAGAAATCGAACTGATTGAGGCGGCGATTTGCAGAGGTTGTCTCACACTCTTTGGTGAGTAGCTTCAACTCCTTGTCTTCATCAAGACAGGACCTTGGGGTCATCTCGCTGTCCTCAAGATGGTTTGGCTCACTATCTTCCCTAAAGTTCTGCTGGCGTAAGAGATCACAGTGCGAAAGAAACAAGGAGACACGTAACAGGTTTCACAATTATATAAGCAAATAAATGGATCATTACGCATAAGGAACATGTTTTTACAACTACAATTTAAAAGCTGGTAGTTGTTGCAAACATCAATCAGATGTAAACAGCAAAGCAAACAGCGATGGAGGAAATGATGCCTATCCTAATCTATACTAGAACAAAGTTTGAAGGCTTGAGAAGGATGAACTTACATTACATGTTAACACGGGCTGGACAAAGCCCTTCTCCATGTTGATGGAAGGATAATTCAATAAATTCCCCAAAGAAAATTCTTTATAAGCGTTGCCATTATTCTACATTTTGCAAAGAGTAAATATAGATCAAATAATATTGGAAGAAATAGAGGATAATGAAGCTCAGTGCGGTGATGATACATAATCAAATAGCAATTAATTAAGTACAACGTTACAAGGCAAAAGGAGAGAGAGTCTTGACAAGAGCAATCAGAGCCCATTATTGTTTTGAGATCGTATGATCCTTTGAGCAAGGAGATTCATCTGAAATTAGTTTTCATACAAGAGAAGGTAAGGCACAAGCAGAAATTTAGGAGTTCAAATTTTGAATTGATATCATAAACGATTACTGATTGGGCTCCCAGCAGTTCTAATAGGGGTTTAGCCCTTTGGAGTAGGGGTAAAGTGTGGTACAGTTGGGCTGTGTTTTACGTGGCTGCTGATCTATCTGATTTAACAGGTATCACTACCTTTTCCAAATACCTAGTTTGTACTCCTTGAGGATCTTCACTCACCCTCTTCCTTTTGGACATCTATTACAAAGAACAACATTTATTTGGAAAAACATAGTGTGACGACACATGGAATAGAGTCTGAGAAAATGGATAGGTATGGCATATACTCATATATGATGCTTAAACTAAGCGAGATGGTGTAACAAAGTAGAAGTAATGCAAGATGTCAAAAGCAAAATATATGCGACCAATACAACTTTGCAAAGTTAGAGCAAGCACCTTGATGGGTGAATAAGATAGGCCATCCTCCACCATGCCAAGTTTGTTAGCGGTGGATGGTTCATAATATTCCTCTCGTCGCCCATTCTCATATTCATTTTGATAATGTTCAATATCGACATGCATGAAAACATAAAAACAAGTGAGATTTTCTTTGTAATGCAAAGTGATTCTAATCAATCTTGCCTCCTGTAAACCCCTTTGTGCTATCTCTGCAATTCTTTTAAAAGATGCCATGCATGCTGTAATTTGTTGTGTGCATTAATATAATGTGGCCTACTACTCAAAATATGAGAGCTCAGTGATGACACTTAGAGATGATAACTTCAACATATAGTAAAGAAGAACAAGTCGACTGACTGTGATTCAAAATATACTAAGGAGAACAACTCGACTGACCGATCGAACGCAAGAGAAGAGTATCATCTTAAAGAAGAAGCGGAAAGCAAGCAGATTGAAGATATTACAAGTCTTTTAATACAATGTCGGTTGGCCACCATGATGAACCAGGCGCCGCAGAGAAATACTATTCTTTCGGTCTCTCCATATGTGGCTCACATGCATTTCGAAACTAAAGTAGGAACATTTAGCTAACCGATTAAACATCTCTCAGTTTTACTAATATCAGCAATAATATCATATATGAATTTGTACAACTAAGCTTGTTTAGCTCAATGGGTGGAGCAGTGCTATTACGACACGAACCATGTAGGCTGATTGTGGTCATCATAAAATGGCGAAAACATAAGCATGATGAGTACAGTGTTGACCGTGGTAGTGGGATGGAAGATCTGAAGCTGCAAACTGCGCAAAGGGTAGTTAGCAACCGATGTTTGCTTTGAAATAACAACTAAGATTTGGTATGGACAAGAAAGTACGGTCAACAAGTGACAAAGAAATGCAATTATGCTGTCTCTCTATATGTCGCGACATGCATTTGGAAACTCAAGTGGGACCTTTAGCTAACCAATTAAATGTGTCGGTTAACTAATATCGGTATCATATCACAATCATATTTGAACAACTAAGCTTTGAATTCGAGTGTTGTGTTGTTTAGCTTGAAGGGTGGAGTAATGCTAGTATGACGAAAGCACCTCTGAGAGATCATAGTAGAGTAGATAAAGGGAAAACCCTAAGCATCAAGAGAAAAATCAGGAAAGTGGAACTAGCTGGACGATGGGTGGCGCACATGCTTTTGAAATGAATATAGGAACATTGGGTGACCAATTAAGCGTTCTCTGTTTTAGTGATATGAGCATCATATCAGATTAAGTATTCAACACGTAAGCTTTGGGTTGAGGTCTTGAGGAGCAGTGCTAGCACGACCACGAAGCACCTATGATGATGGTAGTGAATATAAAGGGGAAACCATAAGCTTCGAGTATAGTGCCCATGCCATGGCGGATGTGAAGGTGCAAACCGGACAAAGCTACTTTGCAACCAATGTTTGCTTTCAACTAGCCACTACGATTTGAGTGCGGACAAGAAAATACGATAAACAAATTACGATCTATTTTCGGGTGAGATCAATAACTTAAGCACATATGGAAGAGTACCACCTCTCTTGCGATGTCGTGTAGGCCTATCTTGTCGTTGAGGGTGTTGCGGGTGCGATGGCTGTCGGCGGAGGAAGAAGACTTTAGGCGGCGAGGCGGCGGGTCGAGGATATATCCTGTTGCCGTGGGCGAGGCGGTCGTAGGGGCGGCAATGGCAAGGTGGACGGCAGCGCCGATGAAGCGAAGGAGGCGATGAAAGGATCTGGTCGGCGCCGTGGATGAGAGCGTCCATCTCTTGCGATGGGCGATGGGGTAGAGGTAGCAGCTCCGGCAAGGTGGAGGATGGGGTGGCCAGACGGAGGAGGCTGGCGCGATCGCGGAGGTTGTCGTGCCGCCGACGGTGTATGAATGGGGAAATGGAGGGAGGGATCTCAAACTTTGGGGCGCTTCTCGAAATGGGGAAAATTCTGAACTTATCCCCGTTTAAAATTTCGGACATCGCGTCGGTTGGGGATAGGGCGGTAATCTCGCATCTCCCAAATATTTTTGGTAACTATTTCTTGAGAGGAGAGGTGTTTTCCATACGGTTGGCGCCCACGGTGTATGAGCAGGGCTGACAGGTAGAGGCGGTTGTG
Organism: Aegilops longissima; assembly: GCA_021605205.1. Classification (NCBI taxonomy): domain Eukaryota; kingdom Viridiplantae; phylum Streptophyta; class Magnoliopsida; order Poales; family Poaceae; genus Aegilops; species Aegilops longissima. Next base: position 30,200 of record JAHIAM010000338.1, read on the forward strand.
TCACGTCGATTGAAGTTACATCTGCCCTATTTAAAATATTAGCCTACACCGATTTGGGCGAGGAGAGGTGTTTTGCCGACCACGGTTGGCGCCCACAGTGTATGAGCGGGGCTGACAGGTAGAGGCGGTTGTGTCACGTCGATGGAAGTTACATCTGCCTCTATTTAAAATATAAGCCTACATCGATTTGGACGAGGAGAGTTTGTTTTGCCGTCCACCGTGTATGAATGGGAAATGGAGGAAGAGACACATGTCTTTCGGACGAGCTTGAATCAAATGTGTTTTTCCATACGTTTGGCGCCCACCATGTCTGAATGGGCTCGAGGCCGTCGTGTCACGTCGATTGAAGTTACTAGTCTACCCCTATCGGCGGTGTAAATCCATCGATAAGGATGTCAAGTGTCGGGGTAGACAGTAATTTCCATCTATAAACACTTGCTTGGGCAGCCCACAAATTATAGTGGGTGTTTAGCCGCCGTTCAAAACTTGGGAGAATTAGCATTCACGTTTGCCACAGGACACGGCAAACTAAATTCAAATCAATTTGTATTCGATTACGAATATCCACAGATAATTATCGTTTTGTTATTTATTTCTTCAAAACCACAACAAAGATTTATTCCACCTTTATATATGATTATGATTTAGAAATGTTGTGATCTTGAATTGATGGGTTGGATACACTCTGAGTCAAACAGTTATTTCATCAATACAATATGCTCACCACGAAAAACAGTTCACCTTATGTCAATCATACAAGTATTGAGGATTACCTCGCCTAAAAATTCGGATCATTACAACACATGGACAACATAGGGGTCTTGCAACATAATCCATTCGGAGACATGACACAACATGCAAGTACAATAATCTAATGAAAATTTCAAGCTGGTATCTAAAGAAGAACCGGGATTATCTTGGGCTTGGATAGCGAAACAGCAGGACCTCCTCCGTCTTCAAATGCAACATTCTTACTTCCTCCAATTCTTGGGTTGCTTGCATAATGTGTGCCGCTAATTCCGTAATTTCCAGCCTCAAGATAAAGATTACCTCATTCATGGCAGCCACACCATCTCTTTACGCCTCTAGTAGAGCCTCAAGCACTATAATATATGTGCTCGAGACTACTCTCGGCGGTGTTGCCTCTGAGTGCTACCATCTGGTAACATGGATGGCGCCTTTGCTTCCACAAATAGATTACAGGGTTGTACATTGTGTCCTAGTGTGAGCGGCATCTTGAAAGGTTTCATTTGGACATCGATAAGAGATAGTTATCGTATGATCCAGCAGATAGCTTACATGGTAAGGACGAGACGAATTATTGCGAGCATGGCAAACTATATTTAAATGGTTGAAGCAGCATCGGCCGAAAAGAAATTAAAATGGTAAGATGAAACTAGGGATGTAAGTGGCAAATAAGCGAAATCCGGGTCCCATCTAGTTAGTTTTGCTACCTCCTAGTTCATTTTCCTCAAAAAACAAAAACTCTTTTGAACTATCATACCACTAGTGGACTTTAATCGGGATTAAACGGACCCGATTGACATCCCTAGTTGAAAGGAGTGTACAACCGCTATATTTAAGTTGCCAAGGCATCTAAGCAGTTGAAATAATCGAGAAAGCACTTAACGGTGTGGCCTCATATAAACTACGAAGACAGTCTTGTGATGAAGTTGAGAGGAAAAGTTAAGGACTCAAATGAAATAGGCATGCATTTCTTTACGATAGTACAGCGAGCCTTGCGACATATTAACCAACTCAGGTATAGCGTAACAACAAATAAGCATTTGAATCAAGCAATACAACCAAAGCGGACAATTGAACTATTTGTAATTCGGTAGGATTACGTTGAGGCACAAGCCAAGAAAGCAGCCCACTCGCATTACATTTCACATGTACTAAAACACTTTGGCTTACCATATGTTCTTTGTGAAGCCTAGCTGCTGTTGCAATGTTCTTTGAAGATATAAATCGACATCCGTGGTTTCAAATCTAGTTGTTGTAGTTTATTCGCACCATCTATTTAGGTAAAATTAATTTTAATCGCATGCTTTGGTCGAATTGATCATCAATGGTTCATCTAAACTAATGAAAGAAGGGTGTGTGCATACGACAATACTCCCTCGATTCTTTTTACTTTGCGTATAACTTTTCTTAGTTTTCTTGTATTAGTCTGCGTTGCCGATTCCTAGCGCTGGTTTCCTTTTGTGCCTGCCCATCCGCCTCTACCCTAATTAATTGGCAAATTAGTCTAGAAAAATTAAACAGTGCCCTCCTTGGTATGCGGGTCAAGAGTTATCCATGAGTAAATAGAATCGGAGGAGTATATCTGCTTCCCTCTATTTTATGCTTGTTAGAGGTGCCAGCCCCAAAGAACAAATATTTTGCTTGATGGGGTTGGCAGCTCCATAATTAATAGAAGCATCAAATTAGTCATGCAACTTGGGAAGATCAAGAACACACAAACAAGTAATGAGCAGAGGCTCGGAGCGGTGATGTAATAGCTAGCATCGAGAAAATGTAGGGTAAAAGCGAACAAAAAGCGGCGGAACCACATGCTAGTTTGCTGATGTGTAATTAAGCATAGAGAACATTAAGCGATCGATGGAACCAACGGTGGCATCGAGAACAAAACTAAAGCATATTAACTATATGTGCCTTTGGTATGTAATTTAGCACATGTAACATGTTCCTTTGCCGGAAGTATGGCCCTACGGTGCAAGCGAATAACGCGTCTCATGAAAAACTGAATGATGCCGAAGAAATTCAAAGGTGCGGTGCTTATGCTAGGAAAGTGAGCGTGGCGCCGGCCGTTGGATAATAGTACTGATTCTCGGCGGCATATGGGTATCGTTGTCATACTTGATAGCTAAGGATCGTCGATGGTGCTCGTGTTGCGGTTGAGTTTGGGCGGTATCGCCCGTCGTTGAAGCGGCTCCGGTGCTTCTGATTGCGGCGCTGTCGACATACAAGAAAAGCTCATCGTGGTAAGTGAATAGTTGCGATAAAAGAAAAACCGAAGGAGTACAAATCGAAATAACTGATGAGGCTGCGGCGTCGGTAAGCGAGGGCGGTGGAGTTGAATATGGCGTCCGTGGGCGGGTCGGTGCGATGGGCGAAGGCTTGGCGAGCGCGTTATGCAGATGCTTCGGTGAGGCGGATCATTGCGGCGGACAAGGGCTTGTATGAAGGGCCAGCGAAGAGGCGGACGAAAGTCGATGAAGGGCCTCTGCTGTGGTGGGCGAGGCGCGCGGTTAAGCAGATCGGTGCGGTGGACCATGATGGCGGTCAAGAGATATGGGCGGTGGACAAGCCCGATCGCTGAAGCGGCTCGGTGAAGTGGTGAGTTGGCGGTTGGGGGTTCCAAGGTGCGGAAGGTAGATCCGGCGAGGTGTGAGGTCCACCTGCGGCGGAGGACTAGATTCGGCTGACTTGCCGTGGTTAGAAGTCGGGGGGGAAGGGAGGGCTCGGGGAAGAATGTTGGGGGCAAAGAGGGAAAACAATGGAGTTACCAAAGCAGCCCTTTTCCGTTCATGTGGCAGGGGTAAAACAGGAATATCGCAGGGCTAAACTTTCGAGCGCGTGATATTTCAATGTGAGCGGGAAGTTTGAAAGCTTTTGGCGCCTAAAATTATAAGTATTTTTCTCTCGTATGGCCGACTATGATATCATGGCCGACAATTTGTTTGTTTTGCATGCAAAAAAAGTGCAAGTTTTGAAAATCAATGTCTCCAACTCGAAACTTAGATTGTCCATTCAATTCAAATATGGATCATTGAGCTACTACAAGCAAATACCATCATACGGTCCAATTCAAATGAAATTCCAAATGTGTTTATCCTAAATATGATGACAAAAGCAAAAATGTGTATGTGTATGAATAAACTGGATGATTATAAAGTTTGAACATGCCCGTATGTGTATATCTCTAGGTTTGATATATGAATTTGAAATCACGAAATCCCAGCTTAAAAAATGTACCTCCGTTTAAATGAATTACAAAAGCTAATGATGGAGTCAAATTCCAAAATTCCAATCTTAGGTTTGTAATTCTGGTACATCAAGGTATATCACGCATGTTCAAAAGTATCGTTATCTCATAGTACAAACTGTGAAACAAATTGATCAACCATGAGTGCACAATATCTCAATTACGCTAAAGTCCCTCAAATATAGACACCTCATTCTTTATCTGAAGTCAACCCCCCCCACCACCCCCACCACACACACACACACACACAGAGAAGTCGTTCTCTCCCCCAAACACCAACACACGAGCACATTAACACCCCTCTCTCTTGTAAAGTCTGGACCCCAACATAGGTCTCTATCACTTTGTCTCTCGGGCATGCACACATCTCTTCCCTCACTCTCTAGGTCTCCTGCTATCTCTCTTACCCAAGCACACGCACTATGTAGAGTGTATATTTCCCATACACACAAAACGTCGCTCCCAAATGTCTATCTCCCTAGTTATGTGGTTCTCGCGCACTCACCTCACACACCACCCCCACTGCAAACAAGCACACTTTGTCTCCTTGTGCACCACTCTCCTCTTTCTATCTCTCCCACATGCGGACCCGCCCCAGCTCCTTCCCTGTATACATATATGTCGTGACTCTTTGCATAGCTCCCTAATGTATAATCGTTCTTGATTTAGCACATTGTTCTCTACACCATCTATTCTAGATCTCTCATGAAGTCCCTATCACACACACGATGACTTCGCTTCCCTTGCGTCTCCATTCATAGGCCAATTTGGACAACATCAACATTGTCTCCCTATCTATCGCCATTTATGGACACAAGCGACCCTCTCTCCCCCTCTTCCTCTCTCTCTCTCTCTCTCTCTCTCTCTCTCTCTCTCTCTCTCCATCGCTAGCTCTCTCTTTCTCTCGCTCTCACACCCCTCTCCCACACACACACGATGTCTCTTCCAAATAGTCACTCCCCCCCACACCGTGCTATCTAGCTACTACACATGTCACACCATTCCCCTTCCCTTATACTAGGTTTACATCATGGTGGTCTCTCTACTCCACATACACTCTCTCCCTCTCACACACAAGCAGCGTGCACAAACACACAGACACGCACAAACACCCATTTACTGGATCCTCATCTCTCCTCATGTCCGCATGTGTATCTCACACACTCACTCTCTAATTATGTATATGTGTCTCCACGTTACACAACACAAAGCCCCATGTACATGTCTCTCTATCCTCCACACACATAGACACAAAGAATCTGTTATCATTGCCTCAATATCTAACATATCACACCACTGCTCTCTCTCTCTCTCTCTCTCTAAACACGCTCACAAGGGTTTCCCGTGAATAACTTACGTCTATTCATCAACATTCGTGGCAATCTGGCGAACATGAGGCGTGAAAAGAATAAATCTACGTGCTTAGACCACCTAGTATGACTACTAGGACTAGAGCAAGCCAAAAGCGTGCCGTCACCCCCTCCTTGTCGTGACGGGAAAATCTTCGTTTTACAGTCGAGAAGTCATTGTGCTAAGGCCCCACATGCCAAGGCGTTGAATAGAATGTAGATGCTAGTTTACGGAAGCAAGTATCGATAATCGTTTGTATCTCCATACTTATATTTCTTCTCTTATAAAAACCGAGTTGGTGATGATGGTACATGTGCCATCTTGCAATATAGACCGTCGATCTATATCGATGGATGGAAATTAAACTAAAAGATACCGCACCCTCTCCACATTTGCAGACAAGGCCTTCCCTCGTTCATCCTTATCTCCAACAAACCTCATTGTTGAGCAATTAAGAAAGGAAGCCTCTGGAACAAAGCTGGCACAGTGGCATTCTTGGCGTCGTCAATCCCCATGCCTCCGCTCAATCCGACCACCAACCACCACCACCCCTCCTCTTCACCTTATCTAATATTTCTCGAGATATCATTAGTTTTACACATGGGATTACTCCATGCAAGGTCAATCACAACAAGTGTTTTATAAAAAATGCATCTTGATGTTCCGTGCAATGCGGATCTTGCTAATACTCCTACACAAGACTAAGTTGGTGATCTTTGGTGTATACGCCATCCGTCGTTTCGACCATTAGATCTACATCTAACGATTGTGAGGTAAGTTGTTGCCTTTTCTCACCAACATCCACTTGTCTACCAATTTGCAGAAAAACCCATAATTAGTATCTTAAAACAACCACATCCCTCCACGACCTCACCAAAACAGCCCAAGGAATATATTCTAATTGAAACATAATATATCTCCAGTGACATATGTATATCAAAATTAGATGTTTTGTACCAAGTTTGTGAATAAGTATTATTCTAATTATGATTCGTTGCAATGGACATGAACATTGCTAGTATTTCCAACCATGCAGTTATTTTCCTAGTATTCCATAGTTTCGAGTTTTCCATCAAGATATTAGTCACTCATGGTTGATATTTACTTTCAATCATGTACACATATGCACTATGTAACTAGCCTTGCTTATTGGCTTCCAAAGCTTAACTTTCACTCCTACTTACAATATGTAGAGTATTTAACAAAAAACTACCACTTTCAACCAGCCCTAGGAAGAACCTATTGTGCACAAAATAGCAAAAACATACCCAAAATTTCTTAATCCACGCCAAAAACTACCTAGTACTCCTACCGATTAGGTTCGTTTTAACCCATTTATGACAGGGTTGGCCCACATGTCTGTGCTGACGAGGCAGCGTAAACCAACACATTTTGTTTGATCGTTGACACGAGGACCCACATCTGACCTTCTATCCTGTTATTCCCCCAAAAATCATTATTTTTCCTCAACATTACTACAAACAGTACTGATGCGTGTTCGTCAGTGGCGCCGGTGATGAGCGAGTTGGCGCCGCTCGCGGACGGGCGGATCGCGCCCGGCCTCCCCTGCAGGTTGGCGAGGCTGGCCGAGCATGACTCCTGGCGAGCAAGCAAGCTGCGCTGGCCTTCGCTCGAGCGGATGGATGGCCTTAGCGCGGCGGCCGCGAGCAAGCCGCCGCGCTGCCGTGCCAATCTAGCGAGCAAACCTTGCAGACAAGCAGCTGGACGGAGCTATCTTGGCTAGCTAGCGTCCGTGAGCGCCGGATGGAGCTGGCATCCGGGCTGCCACAACATGGGCTCCGCATCGCCGGCGGTTTTGACCTCACCTTCTGCCGGCGGCGGTGGCTGCGTCCCATGGCCGAGGATGACTAGGTGGACGGGCCGGAGGTAGGAGGTCACTCAAGGATTTTTGTTGGTAAGAGCATGTACAATGGTTGATAAGGTAGTCTTATCTTAAGTCTGCCACGTATGCAAGTGGTAGTAGTTTCTTGGCATTTTAGTGGTTTCTTGCATTATTAGAGCAAGTACAATAGAGCTGAGTTAGCGGGCTATAAGAAATAAACTACTACTATTAACCATGCTCTTAGGAGTTTCTTGTAAGGGACAATGTACGTACTACTAGCGACAAAAGGCGATTCTAGGTTGCGTTGTACTCCGAGTACTACTAGTGGTCACGGGAGTGTATACCTCGTTTTATGGGTTCGATCCCGGCGAGCATACGACAACCTTTAAAAAAATAGTCTTGCTACACTTTGCTGCGAGCCAATATTTTACGGGTAGTTTGAGTTTTGAAGTCAAGCGGACGTGCAACCCTAATCTGGGTGCCTTTGGACAGCCTAGCCACGTGAGCGGGTTTTCCTTTCCGACATCCGTGGCTCGCGTGCTGCCCTAGCCACACCTCGCTTGCACTTCCACTAGTAGCATATTTAAACTAAGCGCCTCCCAATTAAGCTGAGGCGGGAAAAAGCTGGCGGGGCATTGGGAGCTGTGTAATATGGCTCTGTACGTAAAGTGCCCTACTACTACTCGTAGCTTGTGGCGTTGCATGCATGGACTTCACTCCATTATCGGCTCTACTATAAAGAAATTCCTCTTGGCGTGTTTTTTTTTGAAAGCGGAGGCAAAAGCTTTGCTTCATCTCATCCATAAAGAAGGAACTACTAACAAAGTTCAGCGAGATCCATTACACCTCCACAAATGGGCGAAAAGCCTAGTCTCGCGGTATCAAATAACTCAAATGTTACGCCCTTGATGGCGTTCTGATAAGCGGGCTGCTAGTGTGTGCGTGTAACGCCCCGGATTCGATGCGCCAGGTTTCTTCCAGTTATTCGCCGTCTTTGCCATGTCATGTGCTTGCGTGTCTATCTTTGCCATGTCATCATCTGCATTTCATATCATGTCATCATGTGCATTTCATTTTGCATACATGTTCGTCTCATGCATCCGAGCATTTTCCCCGTTGTCCGTTTTGCAATCCGGCACTCCTATGTCTCCCGGCGCTCCCTTTTACCTCTTTTCATGTGCGGGTGTTAAACTTTCGGAATGGCCCGAGGTTTGTCTAGCGGCCTTGGTATACCACGGTGAACCGCTGTCAAGTTCGGATCATTTGGAAGTCGTTTGGTACTAGCAGTTAGCAGGTAACCGCTAAAGTCTCTTTGTTTGCAGCCCAACACCCCTTTCAAAGTGGCCCAAAACCCATGAACCCCCTCCATGCTCTCGGCCGTTCGATCACGATCGCGTGGCGAAAACCGCACCTCATTTGGAACTTCCTAGCTCCTCCTATCTATAAAACTAGATCCCCCGAAAATTAGCGGTCAAACCCCACGAAACCCTAGTTTTCGTCCTCCGTCTTGGCGGACAGTCCGCGCCGTCCGGGCCTTCCCGCCGCCGCTCCCGTATCTGGCGCGACACGTCACGCCGCCGACCAGCGCGCCGCGGCAGCCAAACCACTCAGGGGCCAGCAGCGGCCGCTCCTCTCTCCGCCGCCGCCCGAGCCCGCATCCGCCGCCCGCCTCCAGCAGCTCCGCCCGCCAGTGAACCGCCCGCCGACATCGACCTCGCGCCGCCCGCCGCTCCGGCCGTCTCCTCGCCACCCGCCGCCGCCGTCCGCCCGGCCGCGGCGCCTCCCAGCTTCGAGAGCCGCCCGCGCGACACCGGCCTCGCCGACCTCCGCCGCCCGCCCGCCGGGCGTCGACCCGCCGCGCCCGCCGTTCGCGCCCGGCCGGCGCCTCCGCCGCCGGGCTCGCCGTCCGGTGCGGATCGGCGGGGCCACCCGGATCCGTCGTCCCAGTCCTCTCCGGCCTCCCTCGTCTTCTCGGCCATCCCGAGTCCAACTCCGGCGAACCTGCAATCCAGCGCCCTGATTGACTTCTTTCCCCCTCCAAATCCACCAAGTCCGAGTGTTTTCATTATTTTCGTGCATATTCATCGCATCATATCTTTGCATACATGGCTCCGTTTTGGCGTGTAATATGTCAAAATGTTCGTCTCGATGAGTAGATCATTTCATCTCATTGCATAATTTTCATTTGAGCTCCTTTTGATGCCCGAAATGCTGTTAGAAGGGCTATGTGATGTTAGTTTGATTCTTATCGAACATGCACTTTTGTCATTTTGCCATGATTGATGTGTGCATCCTATGAACTTGAGTCCTACATGTGTTTTGTAATATGCCATGCCATCTTTACAAGGGTGTATGCCATGTATTTTGTGATCTCTGTGGTGACTAGCACAAGCATACAAACTAGGCTTCATGATGTTGCTGATTTCATACTGTTTTCTTGATATTTTTATGCCATGTTAACTTGATGCTAGAGCAGTTCCATGCATATTTTGAGATACTTCAGTAAGGATGTTTTGTTATACATGTCTTGCTCTATTCATCCATGCCCTTGTTTGCAATTATGGAGTGCCATAGCTTGAGTCAATCGAGCTCTACTTTTGCTATAAAATGTTTCTGGCAGATTGTTTACATGTTATTCAATTTTGCCAAGGTTGTTGTAGTTGATCCATGTATGCTATGATGTTTTTCTTGCCATGTATAGCTTCTATACCATGTCTTCTAACTGTTGGTTGCCTTGCCATTCCATGTATTGCTCCGTGGTGAGTGATTCAAGCTCACCAATATGCCTACTGTCGTTGTTTCTGCCATGTATGAATCGTAATATAACTTGCTATGTTTACATGGGTGCCATCATATCTTGATCCTTTTGGCTCATGGTCAGCAAGGGACTTTTGTTCTATGCTATTAGTAGCTTCATGCCATGCCTTTGTTTTCCATGATAAGTTTCTGTAACATGTTGTTTGATAGCTCTTAACATTGCAACTTTGATGTTATTTACGCCAATGCACAAGCTGTTATTATTTGCAATCTTGCCATGTCCTTTTGAGCATGTTCTAGTGATTTCGGAGATAGCTCAGTGTTCATGTTTTGTCATGCTTTACCTATACATCATGCCCATGCCTTTTGTTATCATGTTAAGATGCTGTAGCTTGTTGTTTTGATGCTTGCAATATGCCTAGTTGCTGTTTTGGACAGCTTGTCCTTTAAACTTGTATTGTGTGTATGTGTTGAACCGTTGCTCCGTTTTGAGTGTGCTCTATATGAAACTTGCTTAGTTTTGCATGTAGTTTCATATTATCATGTTGCATCCTTGTTTTGGTGTATTTGCTTGATGTTTGTATGCATTTTGCATCAATGCCATGCTTATCTTGTTTTGCTCATATCTTCTAGGCCGTAGCTCCGAATCTAATGAACTTTATATGTAACTTGACTAGAATTTCGTGTAGTTCATCGTGGAGCATTTTAAATTGCTGATTAACAACTTGAACATAAGGTTTATTCAGATCTGGACCAATTTCGAAATTTGCATATGAGGACTTACCAGAATTGTTCTATGTTGTTCCTGGCCTCATTTAAACCTGCCTTGATGTGTTGCTCTTGTTTGCATCATCCCTTGCCATGAGTAGCTTCATGTAGCTTCGTCATGCATCATACTTGTTGTGCATCATGCCTTGTTCATGTGTGGTGTTTTTACTATGTTGTGTGCTTCTTCTTGTTAGTTCTGTTTAGTTGCGATCGTGAGGATTAGTTCGTCTCGCTTGGTTGACTTCATCCGTTCGTCTTCTTCATGGACTCGTTTTTCTTCCTTGCGGTATTTTAGGCAAGATGACCGCTTCTACTGGATCTCACTACTATCATTGCTATGCTAGTTGCTTCGTTCTATCGCTATCTTTCGCTACCTATTACTGTTTATCAAGCCATCCCAAATTGCCATATCGACCTCTAACCTTTTGCACCCTTCCTAGCAAACCGTTGTTTGGCTATGTTACCGCTTTGTAGCCCTCTTATAGCGTTGTTAGTTGCAGGTGAAGATGAAGTTTGTTCCTTGTTGGAACATGGAGATGTTGTTCCTTGTTGGAACATGTTTACTTGTTGGGATATCACAATATATCTTATATTATTAATGCATCTATATACTTGGTAAAGGGTGGAAGGCTCGGCCTTATGCACAGTGTTTTGTTCCTCTTGCCGCCCTAGTTTCGTCATATCGGTATTATGTTCCCGGTTTTGCGTCCCTAACGCGGTCGGGTGATTTATAGGACCCCCTTGACAGTTCGCTTTGAATAAGACTCCTCCGTAAGGCCCAACATTGGTTTTACCATTTGCCTCACCTAGCCCTTTTTCCCTTGGGTTTCCAGCCAGGGTCATCTTTATTTACCCCGGGGCGGTGCTCCTTAAGTGTTGGTCCAAACTAGGAAACCGTCTTGGGACCATTCCTTAGCAACTTGAGTTCGTCGGTTCATGCAACCGCTCATCGGTGTGCCACGAGACCGAGATATGTGCAGCTCCTATCAGGATTTGTCGGCACATCAGGCGGCTTTGCTGGTCTTGTTTTATTGCTGCGAAATGTCTTGTATCAAGGGATTAGAGACTGATCGGGTCTTCGGGGAGAAGGAATATCCTTCGTTGATCGCGAGCTTATCATGGGCTAAGTTGGGACACCCTGCGGGTATAAACTTTCGAGAGCCGTGCCAGCGGTTATGTGGCAGATGGGAATTTGTTAATATCGGTTGTAGTAAACTTGAAGCAAACTCTTCTAAAATACACCAACCGTGCGTATGTGTGAGTGTCTCTTTTGGGGTTGATCGAGAGGAGAACACGGTTTACAGGTTATGTCGGCGTAAGTAGGAGTTCGGGATCACTTCTTGATCATTACTAGTTGTGACCGTTCCTTTGTTTCTCTTCTCGCTCTCATTTGCGTATGTTAGCCACCATATATGCTTAGCCTCTGCTGCAACCTCACCACCTTTACCCTTCCATTCCCTTTAAGCTTTGCTAGTCTTGATACCCATGGTAATGGGATTCTTGAGTCCTCGTGGCTCCTGATTACTACACCACCGATTCTTGTACAGGTTTTGCGATGATCATGGCCTGAGGCGATGTTTATTTGTGTTGGAGTTCTTCTTCCGCTTCTTCTTGATCGAGGATAGGTTCGGTCGGCAGCACTGGGCTAGCGAGGTGGATATTGTTTGAGTTTCATTTATGTTTCATCCGTAGTCGGATGTTGATCTTATATAAGATGTTGATGTATTCTTGTGGCATTTGTGCCTTATGTATGTATCCCCATCTATTATGTAATGTTGATGTAATGATATCCACCTTGCAAAAGCGTTTCAATATCTGGGTCTATCCTTGGTGGGACCCGTCGAGTTCCTTTGGATAGGAATTAGCATATTGGGCGTGACAAGTTGGTATCGAGCCTCGACCGACCCTAGGGCCCCTTGATTGATCGTGTAGTTTGGCCGTTGTTGAGTCTAGAAGAAAACTATTTTCGAGTCTAGTTATATCGGAGGTAGGATTTATTTTACTCCTCAGCCCTTAAATCGCTCTGGTGAGGAATCTTGGCGTAGGTGTTTTGAACTACTCCTCTTCTCCTTCAATTTTTTCTTTAGGTTCCATGATTGGTTTTTCTGGTAGTTTTCCTCAGCTCTTTTCATCGGTGCATTTCTCGTCAAGTTGACTTGAGCCTCTTCATCTTTGCCAAGTTCAATCCTCGGTTTGCTCTCAGCGAAGTTATTCCTCTATTCTCGGTTGTTTTCTTTTCCCACCCCACCCTTCTTCTTCTCGGAACGGAGTCCGTAATGAGTGTCGATCCTACTAAGTGTGAAGTCTTTGCTTTCTATCCTCTTTGTTTTCAACGGTGTTTTCTCTTCAAGATATTACGTCGTTTTCCCCTTCCAAGTTGTCTTTGTTTTCCGCCCTCCACCCTATTATTCGGAGTTGAGTTTCTTCCGACCATCAATTTCATTAAATGTGGAGTCTTTTCAGTCTTTAAATAAATTATTTCAACGGTGAATTCTCATCTCGATCGTCATTCTTCATCTCTTTCTTTTCCGGTGCACTCAATTCAAGTTCTCGGTTCGATCACATTCTTTTCCTTGGATCAAGTGTTTTCCTTTCGTTAGCCTCTCGCCAATTTATCCTTAGGAGTGTTCAACACATCTCGGGGAGATTAAATGCAATGTTCTAATTAATTCGAGGTTGTCACCTCATTCAAATATTTTAATTGTTCGGTGCATCATATATCTATTCAACATCATTTTTCAGCGGTGTTATCTCTTGATGGGCCCTAACCCCAGGTCTTTTCGAGGATCTTACGACTCTTTTAATTTCCAGAGCTATTCCCAATTCTTTTCAAGTGTGGCGTAAGTATGAATTTCATCAGTCGGATGCTTTTCAAGATCAATCTCAAATCATTTCATTGTTGGCTCAACCTCTTAGCTTTTTCGTTCCCCGGTGCCTTAACAATTTTGGTGGAGTTTCGTCGTCATTTGAAGACCGAAGTAGAGTTCCTCTTAAACCTTGTCTGGCGCCCTCGATTCAATCATTACACTAATCATGCGCAAATGTATACGATCAAGATCAAGACTCCGGGAAGATATCACAACACAACTCTACAAATAAAATAAGTCATACAAGCATCATAATACAAGCCGGGGCCTCGAGGGCTCGAATACAAGTGCTCGATCATAGGCAGTCGTGGAAGCAACAATATCGAAATCTGAGACATAAGTTAAACAAGGTGCCATAAGATGGCTAGCACAAGCTGGGATCTGGATCGAAAGAGGGACAGGCCTCTGCAGGATCCTCCTAGGTCCTCTGATGCGTCGTCGGTGGGCTGCTGCGTAGTAGTAGGCGCCTCGGAGTAGTAAATGGTAGTAAAGGCGGTGGCGTCTGGATCTGGTCTCCATCGTCGATTGCAGCAATCGAGTAGAGATAGGAAAAAGGGGAACAAGGCAACGTGAGTACTCATCAAAGTACTACAAGCAAGGAGCTACACTACATATGCAAGGATATATGTGTAAAGGCCATATCGGTGGACTGAGCTGCAGAATGCGAGAATAGAGAAGGCCTAGTCCTAACGAAGACTAGCATCTTAGGAAGCCACCATCTTGCAGCAAACAAGAGGGAGTAGAGTAACATAACTTAAAATAGCGTGAGTGTTATCAACCTCGGCGAGAGATCCTTTCTCGACTCCTGCGAAAAAATCCCGAACCATACTATCGATTATTATCACAATCCATTGCTCATATCCATGTCTCATCTCAAGTAACAGTTCTAGTTGTATCGATCGGGATACAACTCCAAGTGTCGTTACCGTGGGACAGGCTATCGATAGATGTTTTCTTCCCTGCGGTGCACCAACTTACCCACCACGCTAAAGCAACTCGGCGGACACACTTTCGAGGTCATGCGGCCTCGGTCAAACAATCACGCAACCCGACCTGAGGCAATAGAGGCCGGCCGCGGACTAAACCTATGCCCCGGGGTCATGGGCCATCTCCGGGAACTCACTGCACGTTCGCGAGGCGGCGGCAGACCTAGCCTAACGAGGCGTTCGGCCCAATCCGGTAGCTCCGCTCGCGACGTCTAATAAGCGGCTGATGTATCTGACCTTGAGCAGCCATACTTAGCCCGTGATGGTTAGTGCTATCGGGCGGAGGCCCCTCGGATCAAATATCCAAATCGTAGTGGATTAGGCAGCAGCGGTAACAAGCAGAACTCACGAAGATGTGACCCGTTGCCCGTCTCGAGGACTTGTGGCAGGGCTAGGAATGCCCGCCCACGCCTCGTAAGTATCTCATGGGCACCCTCGAGTCAACCGTCTCCACATCACTCGCAATTAAGCAGGTACCCCTCGAGGGTCGACCCGTCTTTCAAATAACATGATAACAGTCCAAGTAACCGTGAGTCCAAACATCAAGGGAAACACGAGGAATCACCCCGGTGTATTCCACTCAATGTAATCGTCAAGGTGAACATAAGAGGATTCACCCTCGAGGTCCACACTTGAGGGTTGCCTGACAGTCGTGTCGGAAGTGGTTAAAGAGGAATCACCCTCGATGACCACAGCCGGATAACTATACTCAGAGGTTAATATCGGAAGTGCGGTAGAGGTTTCACCCTCGGTACTTGATAGTAACCTAGTAGTGTCGAGCAACTAAGGGAAGTGATGTGCGGTGTCGGGGCTGGTCTCGATCCAGTTGATCGGGTCTTCAATGATGAAGCGAGGCAACAAGGACAAGGTGGG
>JAHIAM010000339.1:0-70347 GCA_021605205.1 Aegilops longissima
GTTGTCGGTGATGATCCTGTTAGGAATCCCAAAGCGGCAAACAATTGACTGAAAGAACTTATTTGCTTGTTGTCTTTGTCACCTTCCTCCGCTTCCACTTCCGGCCACTTTGTGAACTTGTTGATTCGACGTACAAGTACTCAAAGCCCCGACAACTTCGGGGAAAGGGGCGCGATGTCGAGCCCCAGGACCGAAAATGGCGGGATAAAGGGATCGTCGGAGAGCTTGAGCTGGCTGGTGTATCTGCTTGGAATGGGCTGCACGCTTCACACTTGGTTACTTGTGCGATTGCATCTTGGAGGCTGTCGGCGGAAGAAACCTTGGGAAAGCTTTGCGGCAAGTGCTCTTCGTAATGTGGTGACCACATATGCCTCCATGTATCTCGCCAACAGCTTCTATCCATCTTCCGGTAAATACACTTCAATTTCACACCGTTGAGTCTTCTTATATACAGTGTCTGTCAACAAAGCTGGTACATACTTGATTGCGGGCTACTCTTTCCGCTTCTTCTTGCTCTTGGAAAGTTCTCTGTCTGAAGAAATGGACAATCTCTGTGCCCATCTTTGGAGCTTGCGGCTCGACAACAAGGACTAAAGGCACATCTGCTGCTGCGGGAACATCCGCTTCTCGGCAGAACACTGCGGCTCGGTAGGAGCTTCGATGATCCCGACAAGCTTGCGGAACAAAACTTGTCGGGGCGTCGCTTCAGCGAAACAAACCCTAGGGCTTGTCGAGAGCTGCTCCTCGGCGATATCTGCGTTGATTCAGGGACCTTCTTGGCGGCGGCGGGGCTCTGCGGAAAGTAGTCACCGAAACCAACTTCCTCTTCTTGTTACATCAAGTTGATGGCGTTACAGTTGGTTGAGTCAGCTTGAGCACAAAATTCCTGGTTCCACGAGTAACTTGAGTCTGGCGCACTTTGACAAGCCGTCGGCAATATCATTACGAGCTCTTGGAACATGTTCCATTTGCAGGCCTTCAAAGTGTTCTTCTAGCTTTCTCACTTCATCAGCGTAGTCTTCCATCAGCGGACTTTGATAATCTTTGTTTACTTGGCGGACGACAAGCTGCGAGTCACCCGACAATAAGCTTCCTGATCCCAAGGTCCTTGCAATCCACAGGACCGGCAAGCAAACCTTCATACTCTGCGTATTATTTGTTGCTTGCTCCTTGGGAAAGTGCATCGGACTATGTACTTGAGGTGCTCTCCGGTGGGTGCGATAAGCGACGCCGCACCGAGCGCTTGCGCGAAGGCACCATCAAAATACATCAGCCACTCTTTACTTGCTTCCTTAGCGGGAAGCTCGTCTGAATTTCTTCAACTTGTGTTGGCGTCCATTCTGCTATGAACTCTGCCAATGCTTGCTTTGGATAGTTGAAGTGCTTTCAACCTTGAGGCCAAAGCTTGCGGTTCGAGTGCCCACTCGACAATCCTGCCTTGCTTATGGATTTTGCAATATTCTCTTGTGAGCGAGTGACAACTGTGATCTCATGTGCTTGGAAGTAATGGCGCAACTTTAGGAGGCCATGAGGAGGCGAAAAGCAATTTCTGCACACAGTACCTTGACCTAGCCCCTGCGAAGGAGGCCGACAAAAGTGACAGGGCTGCACCATCCTTTTCGCATCTTCTGCAATCCTGCGAGATCCGTCCTTATCGGGACGAGCTTGTGGTGAAGCCCCAGCTTGTCGCTGGATGTATCGCCATGGTTGCGGCTCATCATCCGCCTCCTCTCCGCTACTAACAGCACTAACCACTTGATTGGTTGCCGCTATGTCAGCACAACTTCTCTTGTGGCCTAGGTGCGACAAGTATTGGAGTAGAGAAAGGTACATCTTTAAGTCCTGCAGCGCACCTCCGCCGAGTCCATTTCATTGGACCTGCCTTTTTCAAAATCTTGAAAAATGGCGAGTCGCTCAACAGACCTAGAGATAAACCTCTTTGAGAGCATCCACAGCACGCAAGTCTTGAACATCCTTGGCGCTTTGGTGCTTCAATCTGCTCAATGGCCTTAATCTTGTCGGGATTGGCTTCAATTCCCATTGAGACGAAGAACCCAAGAAGCTTGCGGAAGGAACTCCAAATCGCACTTCTCGGGGTTGAGCTTGAGGTTGATCTTGCTAGATTTGCAAAGGTCTCATCTAAATCTTGAACGAGTTGCTTTGTCCTTGCTCTTGACCACTATGTCATCCATGTAAGCTTCTACATTTACGTGCATTTCTGGCTCAAAAGCATCATGGACTACTCTTGCAAGCGTTGAACCAGCATTCTTCAAACCAAAAGGCATCCGTATGAAGCGTATGTGCAACATGGTGTAATGAATGCGGTTTTCTCTTCATCCTCTTCTACCATGAAGATCGATGATATCGAGTATGCATCAAGAAATGGGCAATCAGATCCAGCCATGGAGTCAACAATCTGGTCGATCGTGGCAAGGAAATGGGTCTTTGGGACAAGCTTTATTAACATCTGAAGTCAATACAAAGTCTCCATTTCCCATTTGCCTTGTACAACTACGGATTAGCCAACCACGTGGGATGGAGCACTCCTCGACAAGGCCTGCTTCCATCTTCTTGATCTCTTCGCTATGAACTCTTGGCGCTCCTTTCCTTCCGACTTTTTGCTTGGCGCGCATGAGGACGAACAGCTAGAATGGTGCTCAATTACTTCCACAGGAACACGGGGATGTCGGGTTGCCATGCAAACACGCCGACATTACGGCGGAAAGCAAGAGCTTCGCCTTCCTATTTAGGGTCAGCGTGGCGCGATGGTGAAGGTACCACCGGTGCCGTCCTCCTTAGCGGATACCTTCTTGGTCTTGGCGGAGCTGCCATCATCTTCTTGCACTTGCGGGTGGAGCTTCGATGGTGCGTCCTCGGCGGTGGCGCAGCACTCCGAAGAGTGCGCTTTCAGTGGGCATTAGAGCTCTTGCGGACTTGGTCTTCTTCTTCCCACAGAAGCCGTGACAAGTGACTTGCTTTACTTGCAGCTGCTGCTTCGGTAAATCTTGTCGGTGAGATAAGAGCATCTTTCTTGTCGCCATGAACAGAAATGACACTTATCGGGCGGGCATCTTGAGCAAATTGTATGCATAATGAGAGGCTGCCATGAACTTGGCGGCTAGACCAAGTATTCCATTGTAGGGCAATGGGAAATCAACAACGTCGAATGTGATCCTCGGTCCTGAAATTCAGTTAAGCTGCCAAATGTTACGGCAGCGTGATCTTCCCTTCGACACTCCTTCACTGATTGATTCCTTGGAAAGTGCCGGTCTCTTGAGCTTCATTGTCGGGGATCTGAAGCTACGGGCATTGCGGATGAGATCAGGTTTAATGGCCCGCGTCAACTAACATCTTGGTGACCTTGAGTTCTTGGATAGTTGGTGAGACCAACATCGGCAAACACCCGACCCGCCATTATCACGATCAGGGTGGTCCTCAATATCGAAGATAATGAGGCGTGCTTGGACAATATCGAAGATGATGGGTCCTCAACCGGCAAACACCGACTCATTATTCCCTTTCTAGTAGTGGGACCACTTCAAAGGCTGCTGGCGACTCTATGGATGGTTCTGTTGCATTAACCTCCGCATCCATTACTTGAGTTGGCGGTGGTATGCGGAAAGCACCACCGTCAATCACAGAGGACCTCCGTTGCTTTTTGAAACTCCTGCTCATCAACCATGCGTCTTCCATATCTTCATCGTCATCTTGTCTTCATCCTTGTAGCAGCTCTTGAGATGCATCACCTTGCATGCGCCCGATCGGCTATATCTCCCCGATGTCGAGCTGACTTAGAAACATAACCGCATTGAAAGCAATGTACATAAGTGAGGTAATCTTCACACAACCCATGTAATAATTAAGGAAAAAGGTACATAGTTGGCTTCAATTAGCCACTTCACACGATACATAAATAAACATCCATCATTAGTACACTCAGGTCCGACTACGGAACCAAAATAAAAGATACCCCAAATGCTACACAGATCCCGAATGTCCCAGCTGAGGCACCACTCGATCATCGAGGAAAAAACACATAATGCGACCACGTTCCTCTTGAACTCCACTTGAGCTCGGTTGAATCACTGCACTGGCCTCCTCGGACACAAGTGTGTTTGGAAGTATCTGTGAGTCCGAGGGACTCAACAATCTCACACCCGAGATCAAGACTATTTAAGCTAATAGGAAGGACAGGGTAGTAAAGTGGAGCTGCAGCAAGCGACTAGCATATATGGTGGCTATTACATAAAGGCGAGAAGAGGGCAAAAGCGGTCGTGAAACTAATAGCGATCAAAGTGATCTGAACTACTTCGTCGGACATAACTCCAACACCGTGTTCACTTCCCGGACTCCGCCGAGAAGAGACCATCCAGTTACAGCGGTTGATGTGTATTTTATTGAGGTCAACTTTGGGTTTTCTACAACGGCATTAACAAATTCCCATCTGCCTCATAACAGGCAGGCCTTTGAAAGATATTACCTGCGGTGTCCCAACAACCCATTATAAGCTCTCCGGTCAGGAAGGATATTCCTTACGGGAAGACCCGATCAATCTCGGAATCCCGGACTACAAGACATTTCACAGCAATAAAACAAGACCAGCAAACCCCGATTGTGACAAATCCCGAT
Organism: Aegilops longissima; assembly: GCA_021605205.1. Classification (NCBI taxonomy): domain Eukaryota; kingdom Viridiplantae; phylum Streptophyta; class Magnoliopsida; order Poales; family Poaceae; genus Aegilops; species Aegilops longissima. Next base: position 4,630 of record JAHIAM010000339.1, read on the forward strand.
AGGAGCTGCACATATCTGTTCTCGAGGACATCCGGATGAGCATCGTCGGCAACGAAGATGCCCAAGTTGCCTCGGGTGGCACGAAGTGGCTCTAGTTTGGACCAACACTCGAGGCATTGGCGGGGGTTAAATAAAGATGACCCTCGGGCTCGAAAACCAGGGAAAAAGGCTTGGTGGCAAATGGTAAAACCAAAGTTGGGCCTTCTGGGGAGTCTTATTCAAGCGCTGTCAAGGGGTCCCATAAATCACCCAACCGTGTAAGGAAGCGAAATCAAGGAACATAACACCGGTATGGAAACTAGGTGGCAAGGTGGAACAAAACACCAGGCATAAGGCCGAGCCTTACCCTTTACCAAGTATATAGATGTATTAATATAGCAGATATATATATTGATATCCCCAACAAGTAAACATGTTCCAAAAGGAACAACATCTCCATGTTCAACAAGGAACAAACTTCACTTCCTGCAACTAACAGCGCTATAAGAGGCTGACAAAGCGGTAACATAGCAATCACGGTTTGCTAGGAAAAGGATGGTTAAGGGGCTGACATGGCAATATGGGTGGCATGATATAGCAAGTGGTAGGCATCGTAGCATAGGCATAGCAAAAGGCGAGCAACTAGCATAGCAAAGATAGAAGTGATTTCGAGGTATGGTCATCTTGCCGCAATGTTCTCGAGTTGTCGAAAGCTTGATCCTCGTAAGCGTTCTCAACAGGTTCCTCGTTCACGTACTCGTCTCCGACTCTACCCAAAGCAACAACACAAACAAAGGAACCACAATAAATCACGGTCAATGCACAATCAACATGATGCAAAACAAGACATGATATGCGGGATGTGATATGCAATGCTTATGCGCTCCGGAAGGTAAATGATGAACCAGGCATCAACGCAAACCAAGTATGCCACTGGAAAGATGAGATGATTTGGTTGAAATCGATATAAAGATCACCGGAATCGGATGCCGGTTTGCAAATGACAAGCAAAACAAGAATGGCCAATCTGCCATTAACAGCATGATGCCATAGCAAGCAACAATTAATTAAGCTACTGCACCCAAACGTACCAACAAAGCACATGGCAGTGATCTACACAGATGCTCGACAAAAGATGAGCACTGAGCTACGGCTAGTTCACATCATAACAGGTTCAAACAAGCATGGCAAAAGTGCAAAAATATCAGGCTGGACATGGCAAAAACAGCATCAGGTTGCAATGTTCAGAGCAAAAACTACATGCTACAGGAACTTAAAATAGCAAAACATGGCATGGCATGAATCTACTCAAAGCATAGAACAAAAGTCCCTTACTGACCATAAGCCAAAAGGAAAAAATAATAACACCCATGTCAATATTGAAAGTCTAGTTAACAGATTCGCAACATGACATGTCAAAACTGATAACGAGTAGGCATGTTTACAAGCTCAATGCACTCACTACAGAGCCTTATATGATAAACTAAGCATACATACATCAAGAAGACATGACATAGAAGACATACATGGCAAGAACATAACATAGCATATATGGATCAACCACAACAAGCTAGCAAAATTGAATAACATGTATACAATCTGCCGGAAACATTTGATAGCAAAAGTAGAGCTCGATTGACTCAAGCTATGGCATCCATAAATTGCAAACAAAGGCATGGATGGATAGAGCAAGACATGCTTTACAAAACACCCTTACTGAAGTATCTCAAAATATGCATAGATCTCTTGGTATCATCAAGTTAACATGGCATCAAAATCAGCTAAAACAGGGCTGAAATCAGCAACATCGGACACCTACTTTGCATGCTTGTGCTAGTCACCACTAGATCACAAAAATACATGGCATATACCCTGGAAAGATGGCATGGCATATTACAAAACACATGTGGACTCAAATTCATAGGGTGACACAATAATCATGGCAAAAATAACAAAAGTGCAAGTTCTTGAAAGCGAAACTAACATCACAGCACTCTTCAACAGCATTTCAGGGCATCAAGATGAGCTCAAATGAAAATGATGCAATGAGATGAAATGATCTACTCTTGAGGCGAACATTTTGACATATTATCGCGCAAAATGGACTCGATGCAAAGATATACCACTTTGAAAATGCACAAAATCAAGAAAAAGACTTAGAAAGGAAAGGGAGAAGAGAGTCAGCGGTGGCCCGCGGTTCCGAGGCGGATCAGTCGGCTGAGGTCGGCAGGTCTGCCGGCGAAGAGGATCGGGGGGAAGCCGGACGGCGAGGCTGAGGCCTAGCGGAAGCCTAGGCCAGCGATCGAATGAGGGAAGTCGAGGGAGGCCGGCCTGAGCCAGCATGGCGGGCGAATGGTAATGGGCCTGGCAGTCAGGGTGGCCTTCAAGAGCCGCGGGCGGGCCAGACCCGTGGGAGCCAGGCCAGCGTGAATTGCCGCGGACGGCTTGGCCGGCAGCGGCACCCAGCCAGACGGTCCGTGGCGGAGAAGTGGGCAAGCCGGATTTGGGAGGTGCTAAATAGGCAGGAGCAGGAGGCAAAGATGTATCCCGGATCGTGGCGAGCGACGGAGAAATGGAGTGACTTAGATGGGTTATTGGCTGGTTTGAAGGGGGGGTGAACTTAAAAGGCTTAGAGTGGAACGTTGGGTACCAAAGAGGTCAATGACCGAAACGACCGGTGGTCGGGTGGATACCAGGCCATAGACAAATGGGTCCATTTGAGAAGGTTTATTGAACGGGCGTAAAGGACGCAGGAGATAGGGCCTTGGATTCAAACGGAACGGGAAAAATGCGGAATCAATGACCGAACACGTATGCAAATCGATGCACATGATGACATAATATAAAATGCATAACATGGACAAAATGCAAAAGGAAAAACCCAACCACGGAGGAATATCATATATCAATGCGAAAATGGCAAGAGTTGGAGTTACAAATATGGAAGAGTTACTTGGGGTGTTACCCTCCACCACTACAAGAGATCTCGTCCGAGATCTAGGACTGAAAAGAACTCGGATATTGAGCGGAGGTGATCCTCGCGCTCGGTAGCTTCTCGGTTGAATGGTGTGACCACTTCACTTTGAGGAATTTGATTGACTTGTTGCGAGTCTTGCGCTCGGTTTCTTCAAGAATAACAGCAGGTGCTCATGATAAGAGATCTTCTTGAAGGTCAATCTCTTGAAGTTGATAGTGCGTTCAGGAGTCTTGAAGCACTTGCGAAGCTGTGACACGTGAAACACTCGTGCCGTTTGCAAAGTTGGATGGAAGCTCAAGTTGATGGCGAGATCGCCTCTTTTCCAATGATCTTGAAAGGACCCACGTATCTGGGGCAAGCTTCCCTTTGATACCGGCGGCAGTGCCTTTCATTGGAGAGGCGGAGGTAGACATGGTCTCCGATTTCAAAAGCCACATCCAGGTGCTTATCATCATAATAGCTCTTCAGCGCGATTGCGCTTTGAGATTCTCACGAATGACTTGGCACATTTCTTACATACGTGATCAAGTCATTGCCAAGAGATTGCGTTCACTGTCTCGAGACCAATTGAGAAATCGGCACTTTCGCCATAGAAATTTCGAATGGGGCCTTGCCGAACTTCGCGAAGCTGTTGTTGTAAAGAACTTCGGCATATGGAAGACAATCTTCCACTTCATACGAAGGAAATGACACAACTGAGCATATCTTCAAGATTTGATTTACTCGCTCAACTTGGCCCTTGTTTGAGGATGGAAAGCTGTCTTTGAAACGAATGTTGGTGCCCATGGCCTTCGAAGAATCCCAAACTTGGAGGTAAAAGATGCTGCCCAGTCGAAGAGATCACTTGTGGAATGCCGTGCAAGGAGACAATCCAAGGTGTATAGCTCGCCGAGCTGCTTGATGGATTCTTTGATACGCCCCGATCGGCTATATCTCCCGATGTCGAGCCACGACTTAGAAGCATAACGCATTGAAAGCAATGTATGCATAAGTGAGGTAATCTTCACACAACCCATGTAATAATTAAGGAAAAAGGTACATAGTTGGCTTACGATCGCCACTTCACACAGATACATAAATAAACATCCATCATTGAGTACACTCAAGGTCCGACTACGGAACCAAAATAAAAGAAGATACCCCAAATGCTACAGATCCCGAATCGTCCCAGCTGGGCACCACTCACGATCATCAGGAAAAAACACATAATAACGACCACGTTCCTCGTGAACTCCACTTGAGCTCGGTTGAATCACCTGCACTGGCCTCATTCGGAACCTGTTGTGTTTGGAAGTATCTGTGAGTCAGGGGACTCAGCAATCTCACACCAGCGAGATCAAGACTATTTAAGCTAATAGGAAGGACAGGGTAGTAAAGTGGAGCTGCAGCAAGCGACTAGCATATATGGTGGCTATTTACATGCAAAGAAGGCGAGAAGAGGAGCAAAAGCACGGTCGTGAAACTAATAGCGATCAAGAAGTGATCTGAACTACTTACGTCGAGACATAACTCCAACACCGTGTTCACTTCCCGGACTCCGCGAGAAGAGACCATCACAGTTACACGCGGTTGATGTGTATTTTATTGAGGTCAACTTTGGGTTTTCTACAACGGACATTAACAAATTCCCATCTGCCTCATAACGTGCAGAGCACGACTTTGAAAGATATTACCTGCGGGGTGTCCCAACAACCCATTATAAGCTCTCACGGTCAGCGAAGGATATTCCTTCTACTGGGAAGACCCGATCAATCTCGGAATCCCGGACTACAAGACATTCGACAGCAATAAAACAAGACCAGCAAAGCCGCCCGATTGTCTTGACAAATCCCGATAGGAGCTGCACATATCTCGTTCTCGAGGCACATCCGGATGAGCATGCGTCTGACAACGAAGATGCCCCAAGTTGCCTCGGGGTGGCACCGCAAGTGGCTCTAGTTTGGACCAACACTCGAAGGAGCATTGGCGGGGGGTTAAATAAAGATGACCCTCGGGCTCGCGAAAACCAGGGAAAAAGGCTTAGGTGGCAAATGGTAAAACCAAAGTTGGGCCTTGCTGGGCGAGTCTTATTCAAAGCGAACTGTCAAGGGGTCCCATAAATCACCCAACCGTGTAAGGAGAGCGAAATCAAGGAACATAACACCGGTATAGCCGGAAACTAGGGTGGCAAGAGTGGAACAAAACACCAGGCATAAGGCCGAGCCTTCCACCCTTTACCAAGTATATAGATGTATTAAATATAGCAGATATATATATTGTGATATCCCCAACAAGTAAACATGTTCCAAAAGGAACAACATCTCCATGTTCAACAAGGAACAAACTTCACTTCACTGCAACTAACAGCGCTATAAGAGGGCTGAGCAAAGCGGTAACATAGCCAATCAACGGTTTGCTAGGAAAGGATGGTTAGGGGCTGACATGGCAATATGGGTGGCATGATATAGCAAGTGGTAGGCATCGTAGCATAGGCATAGCAAAAGCGAGCAACTAGCATAGCAAAGATAGAAGTGATTTCGAGGTATGGTCATCTTGCACGCAATGTTCTCGAGTTGTCGAAAGCTTGATCCTCGTAAGCGTTCTCAACAGGTTCCTCGTTCACGTACTCGTCTCCCGACTCTACCCAAAGCAACAACACAAACAAAGGAACCACAATAAATCACGGTACAATGCACAATCAACATGATGCAAAACAAGACATGATATGCGGGATGTGATATGCAATGCTTATATGCGCTCGGAAGGTAAATGATGAACCAGGCATCAACTTGGCAAACCAAGTATGCCACTGGAAAGATGAGATGATTTGGTTGAAATCGATATAAAGATCACGGAATCGGATGCACGGTTTGCAAATGATAAGCAAAACAAGAATGGCACGAATCTGCCATTAACAGCATGATGCCACTTAGCAAGCAACAATTAATTAAGCTACTGCACCCAAACGTACCAACAAAGCACATGGCAGTGATCTACACAAGATGCTCGACAAAAGATGAGCACTGAGCTACGGCTAGTTCACATCATAACAGGTTCAAACAAGCATGGCAAAAGTGCACAAAATATCAGGCTGGACATGGCAAAAACAGCATCAGGTTGCAATGTTCAGAGCAAAGAAAACTACATGCTACAGGAACTTAAAATAGCAAAACATGGCATGGCATGAATCTAATCAAAGCATAGAACAAAAGTCCTTACTGACCATAAGCCAAAAGGATTAGAAAAATAGTAACACCCATGTCAATATTGAAAGTCTAGTTAACAGATTCAGCAACATGACATGTCAAAAACTGATAACAGAGTAGGCATGTTTACAAGCTCAATGCACTCACTACAGAGCCTTATATGATAAACTAAGCATACATAAATCAAGAAGACATGGCATAGAAGACATACATGGCAAGAACACTAACATAGTATATATGGATCAACCACAACAAGCTAGGCAAAATTGAATAACATGTATACAATCTGCCAGGAAACATTTGATAGCAAAAGTAGAGCTCGATTGACTCAAGCTATGGCACTCCATAATTGCAAACAAAGGCATGAATGGATAGAGCAAGACATGCTTTACAAAACACCCTTACTTAAGTATCTCAAAATATGCATAGATCTCTTGGTATCATCAAGTTAACATGGCATCAAAATCAGCTAAAACAGGGCTGAAATCAGCAACATCAGGACACCTACTTTGCATGCTTGTGCTAGTCACCACATAGATCACAAAAATACATGGCATACACCCCTGGAAAGATGGCATGGCATTTTACAAAACACATGTAGGACTCAAATTCATAGGGTGCACACAATAATCATGGCAAAAATAACAAAAGTGCAAGTTCTGTTAAGAAACAGAAACTAACATCACATAGCACTCTTCAACAGCATTTCGGGCATCAAGATGAGCTCAAATGAAAATGATGCAATGAGATGAAATGATCTACTCTTGAGAGCGAACATTTTGACATATTATCACGCATAAAATGGACCTCTGAGATGCAAAGATATACCACTTTGAAAATGCACAAAATACATAGAGATGCAAAAGACTTAGAGAAGAAAAGGGGAGGAAGAGAGTCAGCGGTGGCGCGGTTCCGAGGCGGATCGGATCGGCGCGAGAGTCGGCGAGTCTTGGAGGTCGCGGAGAAAGGCGAGGCGAGTGTGAGCCGGCCAGAGTCTTGAGCCTGAGGCCAGCCTGAGGCGGCGGCAAAGGTGGCAGTGAGCGTGGCGACCTGAGAAACCTGTGGCCGGAGTGTCGAGGCAGCGCAGGCGCCCCGGTGGCAGCAGGCAGTCAGTGGCCTTGGCCATCAGGCCAGGCAGTGGGAAGGCCTTTCAGTATGAAGCCTCGGCCTGGCCGTGGCCTTGTGAGCCCAGACAGGCTCAGGCGGGCAGCGGCGGAGGTGGGGTGGCGGCCAGTGGCGTGGCGGGCAGTTGGCAGGCGGCGGCGGGCGGATCGTCCGGCTCACCGGACGTGTCCGTGGCGCGAGGAGGAAAATTAGGGTTTAGGGTGGAATTGATCCAAGGATTTTGGGAAGGTGCTTAAATAGGCATAGAGGAGCTAGGAGAGTCCAAATGAGGTGTAGTTTTCGCCCTACGATCGTGATCGAGCGACGGAGAGCATGGGAGTGACTTAGATGGGTTATTGGGCTGTTTTGAAGGGGTGTTGGGCTGCAACTTAAAAGGCCTTTTGAGAGTCACGGTTAACCGTTGGAGTACCAAGCGAGCTCCAAATGACCGAAACTTGACGGTGGTCTCTGGTGGTATACCAAGGCCACTAGACAAACCTCGGTCCATTTCGAGAAGGTTTAATACCCGCACACGAAAAAGCGTAAAAGGACGCCGGGGAGATAGGAGTGCGGATTGCAAAAGCGGACAGCAGGAAAAATGCTCGGAATCAAGAGGCGAACACGTATGCAAATCGATGCACATGATGACATAATAAAAAATGCATAACATGGACAAAATGCAAAAGGAGAAAAACCCAACCACGGAGGAATATCATATATCAATGCGAAAATGGCAAGAGTTGGAGTTACAAATATGGAAAGTTACTTCCGGGGTGTTACAACACTCCACCACTACAAGAGGATCTCGTCCCGAGATCTAGGACTGAAAGAACTCCGGATATTCAGAACGGAGGTGATCCTCGCGCTCCCAGGTAGCTTCTCGGTTGAATGGTGTGACCACTTCACTTTGAGGAATTTGATTGACTTGTTGCGAGTCTTGCGCTCGGTTTCTTCAAGAATAGCAGCAGGGTGCTCATGATAAAGAGATCTTCTTGAAGGTCAATCTCTTGAAGTTGATAGTGCGTTCAGGAGTCTTGAAGCACTTGCGAAGCTGTGACACGTGAAACACATCGTGCACGTTTGCAAAGTTGGATGGAAGCTCAAGTTGATAGGCGAGATCGCCTCTTTTGCCAATGATCTTGAAAGGACCCACGTATCTAGGGGCAAGCTTCCTTTGATACCGGCGGCAGTGCCTTTCATTGGAGAGGCGGAGGTAGACATGGTCTCCGATTTCAAAAGCCACATCACGGTGCTTATCATCATAATAGCTCTTACAGCGCGATTTGCGGCTTTGAGATTCTCACGAATGACTTGGCACATTTCTTACATACGTGATCAAGTCATTGCCAAGAAGTTGGCGTTCACTGTCTCGAGACCAATTGAGAGAATGCGGCACTTTCGCCATAGAAATTTCGAATGGGGCCTTGCCGAACTTCTTGGAAGCTGTTGTTGTAAGAGAACTTCGGCATATGGAAGACAATCTTCCACTTCATACGAAGAAATGACACAATCCCTGAGCATATCTTCAAGAATTTGATTTACTCGCTCAACTTGGCCACTTGTTTGAGGATGGAAAGCTGTCTTTGAAGCGAATGTTGGTGCCCATGGCCTTACGAAAAGAATCCCAAACTTGGAGGTAAAGATGCTGCCACGGTGCTGAAGAGATCACTTGTGGAATGCCGTGCAAGGAGACAATCACTGGAGGTGTATAGCTCGCCAACCGAGCTGCTGTGATGGATTCTTTGATAGGAAGAAAATGAGCCACTTTAGTAAGCTTGTCAATGACAACGAAGATAGCATCATTTCACGCTTGGACTTTGGAAAACCAGTCACGAAGTCCATTTCAATATGATCAAACTTCCATTCAGGAATAGCAAGAGGTTGAAGGAGACCAGCTGGTCTTTGGTGTTCCTTTCACTCTTCTGCAGACATCACACTCATTCACGAATTGAGCAATTTCTCGCTTCATTCGAGTCCACCAATATATTTGCTTGAGGTCATGGTACATCTTCGTACTTCGGGATGAATGGATAGAAGCGAATTGTGAGCCTCGTTCATAATGACTTTTCTCAGATCACCCTTAGGAACCACAATCCGGTCCTCAAAAGAACAGTGTCTTTGTCATCAACGTGGAAGCACTTGTACTTGGAAATGCCCTTGTCGATACCACGTTTCACCTTTTTCACCATGGTATCCGAAGTTGAGCCTCACGAATCTGATCTTCCAAAGTAGGAGAGACTATGAGGTTGGCAAGAAAGCCTTGAGGAACAACTTGAAGATTCAGCTGCGGAAAGCTTCACGAGATCCGGTGAAAGGGCTTGAGGATTAGATTGTTGCGATAAGCTTTCTGCTCAAAGCATCTGCAATGACATTGGCTTTGCCGGTGTATATTCAATACTTGGGTTGTACTCTTGAATCATTTCGACCCATCGAGTCTGCACGAGGTTGAGGTTGGGCTGAGTGAAGATGTACTTGAGACTCTTGTGATCGGTGAAAATGTCCACTTTCCTTCCCAACAAGAGATGTCTCACGTTATCAATGCATGGACAACTGCCGCCAACTCAAGATCGTGAGTGGGGTAGTTCTTCTCGTTAGGCTTCAAGCTGGCGAGAGGTATAAGCCACAACTCTTTTCTCTTGCATTAACACAGCACGAGACCTTGAAGAGAAGCATCTGAGAAAACTTCAAATGGCTTGGATTCATCGGGAGGAGAGAGCAGGAGGCTGTGACGAGTTTCTCTTTGAGGGTATTGAAAGCAACGTCACACTCGGGAGACGGACATACTTCACATGCTTGGAGAAGGTTGGAAAGAGGCTTTGCAATCTTGGAGAAGTTCTCAGCGAATCTTGACAATAGCTTGCAAGACCAAGAAAACTGCGGAGTTGCTTGACATTACGAGGAGGTTCCCAATTCACAATTGCGGACACCTTCTCGGGATTGCTGCGATACCCTTGGCGAGAGATGATATGACCAAGATAAAGCACTTCATCAAGCCAAAATTCACATTTGGAGAACTTAGCATAAATTGATACTCTCGAGCTTGTCTAGCACCAATCGCAAATGTTTGGCATGATCCTTCTTATTCTTGGAAGACCAAAATATCATCAAGATAGACCAAGGCGAATTCATTGGTGTAGGGTTGAATATGAAGTTCATCATCAAGAGAATGTTGGAGGAGCATTGACAAGGCGAAAGACATGACAGTATATTCATAAGAACCAAAGCTTGTTACGAATCTTTGTCTTGGGAATATCTTGTTCACGAATCTGAATCTGATGATACCCCATCGAAGGTCAAGCTTGAGAACAACTTTGTAGCACCTTTGAGTTGCTCGAAAAGCTCATTGATGTTGGGAAGTGGATACTTGTTCTTGATTGTCTTCTTATTCAATGGGCGTGTCGGCGCAAAAGTCGGTCCGTGCCATCCTTCTTCGGACAAAAGAACACCACAACCCCAAGGAGATGAACTCGATGCGATCAAACCAGACGCTCTTGTTCATCGAGCTGCTTCTTCAATTCCTTCAGCTCATCAGGTCCAAGCTTGTATGGGCGCTTGCAAAGCGGGTTCGATGCGGGCTCAAGATCGATAACAAACTCAAGCTGGCGATGAGGAGGCATACCGGAAGCTCTTACGGAAAGACATCTTGGTACTCACAAGCGGATGGAATCGAGAGATAGCATTCAGTTCGCCCTTCTCATTGAGAGAAAACAACCGAATGGTTTCATCACGGCGGCATAGATGATCACATCATTAGAAGAGTGAGTCAATTGAATTTCCACAGCAGCACAATCAAGCTGAGCTTTGTCTTGATAAAGCCGATCCATTCGAGAATAAGATCAATATCCGAGTCACCAAGAACAATTGGTTTAGCAGAAATCTATAATCGCCCATCTTGATAGAAACATCCGGGACCAAAACTAGAAGTCATCTCCTTGCGGAGAAACAATAGACAAAGGTCTAAGCAAAGCTTGAGTAACCAAATCATGCTTAGCCACAAAAGGTCTTGAGATGAAAGAATGCGATGCACGATTATCAAATAAGACTTTTGCAGGAATATCATTAGCGAGAGATTACCCATTATCACATCGAAGAATCCTCTGCTGAGCTGCATTCATCATATTGACCTTGGCACAGACTTGGATTATGCTTGACCCTTTGCATTCTTGGAAGATTTCACAGGAGGAGGCGGAAGGCGCCTCTGGTTGAAGCACTTGTTAGCATAGTGACCTTTTTTGACATTTGTTGCAAGTCACCTGAGAAGCGGACGGTGGTAAGGAGCACTTGACCTTGGAGCTTGAGAATTAGACTTGTTACGATAGCTTGGGTTGGGTGGGTGGGAAGATCCACGGCCACTGAGTTCTTCTTTGGTAAGGCTGGCGGAGCGGAGGAGGAGGAAGGTAAAACTTCTGCTGTTTAGCTGCCACTTGAGAGGAAGAAGAGACTGAACTGCATCCTGATTCTCTTCTTAGAAGCCTCACATTTGAGCTGGGCAGCTTCTTGCTTGAGCCATGTTGTAGAAATCATCATACTTATCGGCTCAAAAAGCACAAGAGCTAATTGCAGATCTTCTCTCGAGACCACCTCTGAATTGATAGATCATACTCTTTTCATCAGTACATCTTGCTTAGCAAAGCAAGCGAGCTTACGGAACTGGATATTGTATTGATAGACAGACATGTTGCCCTGCTTGAGATTGCGGAACTCCTCACGCTTGCTCTCAACAACACTTTTGAATGTGATGAGCTCTGAAATCACGGCGGAACTCATCGAGTAATGACACGACCTCCTCTGGAATCTTTGTATTCTGGTACCACTCGGCAGCTTGATCCTTGAGTTGAAGCGATGCAAACTTGACAAAGTCCTCGGGTCGACATTGCTACAGTCAAAGTGCTTGCAGATGTCCACTAACCAATCGTCGGCATCGTGGCCTCGACACGAAAGCGAAAGACTTGGCTGATTAGCGAGGCCCGGCGAGAAGTAGCAAAGTGTGGCTGATTGTTGCCTTGACCTTGATTTCCTTGATTGCCTTGCCCACGAGTGCGTTCTTGCAAGAGCTGCAAAATCATCGAGCATTGGCATTGGTGGCTGCCATGATAGCTTGCCGGGCCTCGGAGGCGGAGGTGGAGGTGGAGGTGGAGGTTTGGTGATCCCCATCATTGCGATCCGGATTGAGCAGCGTTGGCGGAGCCATCTGAAGAGGGTGACATCCGTTAGTCCTTTGATAGACAAAAGATAAGTAGAATCAGCGGATAGAAATTGCAACATATAGTCTTCACAATAAACATTCGAACAAGAATGAGCGAATGAATTCAAAGTTAATCATCACCGTCCATTAAGGTGAGAAGCCACTTAGATAAAGATATGGAAACAACATCATCTTAGAAAAAATCGAATATCTGGCTGAAAACAAAAGATTGGCTTCTAGAATGAGCGGAACAAACACATGATAGAGATTTACGCCCAAAGTGTTCGTGGTGGGGCCCACACGGACCTGACGTATAGCGGACGTCACGAATGACAAACAAGGCGTCCCGAATCAGCATAGCCAAGGATTCTTTAAGGCGTCTCGCGACCACTGTAAATCGGCCGTGAATGGGCGGACCACTAGGCGTTGAACCCCAATCTCAAATCATACATCAGCCGGAAAGAATATCATGTAAGCTACTAGAATTCCCACCTATAAACTCCGAAACTTTCGGTTATGCAATCTGGTGTTGGGGATACGAGGGGACACAAAATATATCACCCAAACTAACAATACCTAGATCCATTTGTATCCATCCGTCAACACATAACCAAGAAATCCTCGGAAATCGTGTACCTCGACCTTGAAAAACATCCGTTATACAAGTCATGGCAATACTCCCTTTTCGCATACGATCTTGGGCTATCGAGGGTTATCTCACCAACAACTGCACAAAGAGATTTCGATGTCGGCAAAACTCAGGTATTCGAGGTGCAGCGATAAAATTGTGGCGACAACACCTCGGAGCTCAACTCCCGGGACACTGCCACAACCCCTAAATGTCGGGAGGCACCAAGAACAATGTTCTCGTCACAAAACCATCGGAACGATTCCAAGATACCCGTGATCCTAAAAAAATTTTAGTGAAAATTGAGAAGAGGAGAGTCAAAACTCTCGTCGGGAGACCTCACGAGGCGGACGAAGGGACTGGGAAGTAAAAGAATCCTACTCTCCGATATATATAATCCTAAGACTCAAAACATTTTCCATTCTAGACTCAACAAGCATGACAAACAATCAAGTAGGGGCTCCTAAGTCGGGAAGGCTCGATTACCAACATAGCGCCCGATCGGCTATATCTCCCGTGTCGAGGCACGACTTAGAAACATAACCGCATTGAAAGCAATGTCATAAGTGAGGTAATCTTCACACAACCCATGTAATAATTAAGGGAAAAAGATACATAGTTGGCTTACGATCGCCACTTCACACAGTACATAAATAAACATCCATCATTGAGTACACTCAAGGTCCGACTACGGAACCAAAATAAAGAAGATACCCCAAATGCTACAGATCCCGAATCGTCCCAGCTGGGCACCACTCACGATCATCAGGAAAAGACACATAATAACGACCACGTTCCTCGTCGAACTCCCACTTGAGCTCGGTTGAATCACTGCCTGGCCTCATCGGAACCTGCTGTGTTTGGAAGTATCTGTGAGTCACGGGGACTCAGCAATCTCACACCCGCGAGATCAAGACTATTTAAGCTAATAGGAAGGACAGGGTAGTAAAGTGGAGCTGCAGCAGCGACTAGCATATATGGTGGCTATTTCGCATAAAGAGAGGCGAGAAGAGGAGCAAAACGCGGTCGTGAAACTAATAGCGATCAAGAAGTGATCTGAACTACTTCGTCGGACATAACTCCAACATCGTGTTCACTTCCGGACTCCGCCGAGAAGAGACCATCCAGTTACACAGCGGTTGATGTGTATTTTATTGAGGTCAACTTTGGGTTTTCTACAACGGACATTAACAAATTCCCATCTGCCTCATAACCGCGGGCACGGCTTTGAAAGATATTACCTGCGGGGTGTCCCAACAGCCCATTATAAGCTCTCACGGTCAATGAAGGATATTCCTTCTACCGGGAAGACCGATCAATCTCGGAATCCCGGACTACAAGACATTTCGACAGCAATAAAACAAGACCAGCAAAGCCGCCCGATTGTGCCGACAAATCCCGATAGGAGCTGCACATATCTCGTTCTCGGCACATCCGGATGAGCAATACGTCTGACAACCGAAGATGCCCCAAGTTGCCTCGGTGGCACCATAAGTGGCTCTAGTTTGGACCAACACTCGAGGAGCATTGGCGGGGGTTAAATAAAGATGACCCTCGGGCTCGCGAAAACCGGGGAAAAAGGCTTAGGTGGCAAATGGTAAAACCAAAGTTGGGCCTTCTTTGGACGAGTCTTATTCAAAGCGAACTGTCAAGGGGTCCCATAAATCACCCAACCGTGTAAGGAGCGAAATCAAGGAACATAACACGGTATGGCGGAAACTAGGGTGGCAAGAGTGGAACAAAACACCGGGCATAAGGCCGAGCCTTCCACCCTTTACCAAGTATATAGATGTATTAAATATAGCAGATATATATATTGTGATATCCCCAACAAGTAAACATGTTCCAAAAGGAACAACATCTCCATGTTCAACAAGGAACAAACTTCACTTCACGCAACTAACAGCGCTATAAGAGGGCTGAGCAAAGCGGTAACATAGCCAATCAACGGTTTGCTAGGAAAGGATGGTTAGGGGCTGACATGGCAATATGGGTGGCATGATATAGCAAGTGGTAGGCATCGCAGCATAGGCATAGCAAAAAGCGAGCAACTAGCATAGCAAAGATAGAAGTGATTTGAGGTATGGTCATCTTGCCTGCAATGTTCTCAGAGTTGTCGAAAGCTTGATCCTCGTAAGCGTTCTCAACAGGTTCCTCGTTCACGTACTCGTCTCCCGACTCTACCCAAAGCAACAACACAAACAAAGGAACCACAATAAATCACGGTACAATGCACAATCAACATGATGCAAAACAAGACATGATATGCGGGATGTGATATGCAATGCTTATGTGCGCTCCGGAAGGTAAATGATGAACCAGGCATCAACTTGGAAAACCAAGTATGCCACTGGAAAGATGAGATGATTTCGGTTGAAATCGATATAAAGATCACCGGAATCGGATGCACGGTTTGCAAATGACAAGCAAAACAAGAATGGCACGAATCTGCCATTAACAGCATGATGCCACTTAGCAAGCAACAATTAATTAAGCTACTGCACCCAAACGTACCAACAAAGCACATGGCAGTGATCTACACAAGATGCTCGACAAAAGATGAGCACTGAGCTACGGCTAGTTCACATCATAACAGGTTCAAACAAGCATGGCAAAAGTGCACAAAATATCAGGCTGGACATGGCAAAAACAGCATCAGGTTGCAATGTTCAGAGCAAGAAAACTACATGCTACAGGAACTTAAAATAGCAAAACATGGCATGGCATGAATCTACTCAAAGCATAGACCAAAAGTCCCTTACTGACCATAAGCCAAAAAGGATTAGAAAATATAGTAACACCCATGTCAATATTGAAAGTCTCGTTAACAGATTCAGCAACATGACATGTCAAAAACTGATAACGAGTAGGCATGTTTACATCAAGAGCCTTATATGATAAACTAAGCATACATACATCAAGAAGACATGGCATAGAATACATACATGGCAAGAACACTAACATAGCATATATGGATCAACCACAACAAGCTAGGCAAAATTGAATAAGATGTATACAATCTGCCAGGAAACATTTGATAGCAAAAGTAGAGCTCGATTGACTCAAGCTATGGCACTCCATAAATGCAAACAAAGGCATGGATGGATAGAGCAAGACATGCTTTACAAAACACCCTTACTGAAGTATCTCAAAATATGCATAGATCTCTTGGTATCATCAAGTTAACATGGCATCAAAATCAGCTAAAACAGGGCTGAAAATCAGCAACAGCAGGACACCTACTTTGCATGCTTGTGCTAGTCACCACATAGATCACAAAAATACATGGCATATACCACTGGAAAGATGGCATGACATATTACAAAACACATGTAGGACTCAAATTCATAGGGTGCACACAATAATCATGGCAAAAATAACAAAAGTGCAAGTTCATTAAAAAGCGAAACTAACATCACATAGCAATCTTCAACAGCATTTCGGGCATCAAGATGAGCTCAAATGAAAATGATGCAATGAGATTAAATGATCTACTCTTTGAGACGAACATTTTGACATATTATCGCATAAAATGGACCTCTGGATGCAAAGATATACCACTTTGAAAATTGCACAAAATACATAGAGATGCAAAAGACTTAGAGAAGAAAAGGGAGGGAAGAGAGTCAGCAAGCGCAGCGCGGTTCCCGAGGCGGATCGGATCAGGCCTGAGTCGGCAAGGTCTGTGAGGTCGCCGGAGAAAGCGACCAGCGAGGTGGCGCCAATGAGCGAGTCTGTGGCGGCATGAGGCGGCAGGCCAGGCAGAGTGGCGGTGTGGCGTGAGCCGGCGACCTCGAGACCTGGCGGAGGGAGGCGAGTCAGGCGCCCGGCAGTCAGTGTGAGGCATGTGGCGTGCGGAGGAGGCGGTCAGTCAGGCGGGCGGGGCGGCTTCGAGTATCGAGCCTCGGCCGGGTGAGGCCTTGAGCCCATGACAGGCTCAGGCGGGGCAGCGGAGGTGATGTGGCCCACGCCACGTGGCCAGGCGGTTGGCGAGGCGGTGAGGCAGGCCGGCGTCAGCTCGCCGGACGTGTCGGGCTGGCCTTGGAGGAAAATTAGGGTTTGGGGTGGAATTGATCCAGGATTTTGGGAAGGTGCTTAAATAGGCATAGAGGGAGCTAGGTGAGTCCAAATGAGGTGTAGTTTTCACCCACGATCGTGATCGAGCAGCGGAGAGCATGGGAGTGACTTAGATGGGTTATTGGGCTGTTTTGAAGTGGTGTTGGGCTGCAACTTAAAAGAGGCCTTTGCGAGAGTGTCGGTTAACCGTTGGAGTACCAAGCGAGCTCAAATGACCGAAACTTGACCGGTGGTCTCTGGGTGGTATACCAAGGCCACTAGACAAACCTCGGTCCATTTCGAGAAGGTTTAATACCCGCACGGAAAAAGCGTAAAAGGACGCCGGGGAGATAGGAGTGCGGATTGCAAAGCGGACAACGGGAAAAATGCTCGGAATCAAGAGGCGAACACGTATGCAAATCGATGCACATGATGACATAATAAAAAATGCATAACATAGACAAAATGCAAAAAGGAGAAAAACCCAACCACGGAGGGAAAACCATATATCAATGCCGAAAATGGCAAGAGTTGGAGTTACAAATATGGAAAGTTACTTCCGGGGTATTACATTGCCGCTGCTTGGCCTTGCTGCGGCGTCCTCCCCGGCCGGGCCTCTTCTTGCTAGCTGCCCCAGCACCTTCCTGGGCCTTCTCCTTGTCTTGCCGCTCGTACTCAGCTTTCTGCAGTTCAACAAGCTGCTCGACTTTCTTGCAGCTCTGGAGGTCATGGCCCTTGGTGCGGTGAATCTTGCGATCTTGTTTGTTGGAGCTGTCACTGCTTGTCGGCGGGCCGCCACAGCTTGGCGGTTGGTGTCGTGGCAACCTCCTTGCGAAACCACCAACCTTGGCCTTCTTGGCGCCACCTCCGTTCTTGCGGACTGCTCGACAACTAATACCTCTTGCCCTTCTTCCTTGATTGTTCCGCGCGGCTCTTCTTTGCAGGCGGTCTCCTCACTTGTCGAGATCCTGCTTCAACATTCTCTCAGGAGTCTTCTTCCTTCTTCACACGTGCACACTTGTCGGCCAAGGCATACAGCTCACGGCGTCCTTGACTTTGCACATCGCCATCTCCTTCCTCATCCTGCGGTTTATGCGTTCGATGAATCGCGCTGATCACAGCGGCGAAGTGGACATCGGGATGTTGTAGTGCACAGGCTGAATCTCGAATGAACTTGCGAGGACTCTCCTTCCTTACAGGCGGCGGTGAGCGTCACTCTCCTGGCCATGAGGCTTGTGGCACGCCCGTAAAAGCGCCGACAAACTGATGGCATAGATCTGCCAAGAAGATATCGAACTGTCCGACAAGTGCATGAGCCAAGATCTGACATTTGGCTTGAGTACCAGCGGGAAGTAGTTGGCGAGATCTTGTCGTCTCGTCCCCGCAGCCTGCACCGCGATGGTGTAGGCGATGAGAACTCCGATGGATGCGTTCTGCCATCATACTTCTCGCACATCTGGCGAAGTTTTTCTTGTCAGACCCTGGACTTGCCGCAGCTCACGAGTGAGCAGGGGCAACCTACGCGTCTGGAAAGTCATCTGGTTCCCCTGGCGCTTGCATGTCGACAGCGGGTCAGGTAGCGCTGGTCGGATTGGCCGCGCGCTTCTCTTGGCCTTCGATCACGAGTTCGGCGTCTTCTTGTTGCCGTTCTTGAAGAACTTGGCGCTGATCACGGCGAGCTCGTGGATCCGATGGCGGTGGAGTCGCTGTCG
This sequence comes from Aegilops longissima, assembly GCA_021605205.1. Lineage (NCBI taxonomy): Eukaryota > Viridiplantae > Streptophyta > Magnoliopsida > Poales > Poaceae > Aegilops > Aegilops longissima. The sequence goes on from JAHIAM010000339.1 coordinate 23,456, forward strand.
AGGTGGATCCGAGGCTGGTGATCTTAGCCTTGTGGATGGAGAATGCATGGTGGTTGCACCCCATATGTTTAAATGCCACCGGCTCGTGCCTTAATAAATCGGCGCGCGGCAAGGATCAGATTGGTTGCTTGCGGTGTCGCCTTTAAGCGAAGCCGATGAGACTTTGGATGGTGGCCCTCCATTACGTCGACCTTGTCGCCGTCGAGGTAATCCAGGAGCAATTGAGCTCGCGCCAAAGCTTCCGCTTGAGTGGTTGGCGGCAATGGCGAACGGTGCGAGGAGCGGGATGTGCTCGGACTTCTAAATACATTAGAAGGAGAAGCATCCCGTCCGGCGACGATGCCCTTCGTACCGACATCTGGCCTCGAGGCCGGGATCCTCCAGCTTGGCCTTGATCCAGCGAGCATATGGCGCTACGAGCACCATGGCGCTGTCGGTCTCGCGCCTCTGAGATGGGCCTTGATGCGTATCCGGACGCGAGTCTGCGCCGCCTTGTCCACAGACTTGGCAGCGTCGTGGACTCCCTCGGCAGCGCGGTTCCTCGCCGGCGTCTTCCCCACCACTCGTCAGCTCCGGTGGTGGTGGGTTTGGCAGCGGACGGCTCTGCTGCCGAAGCCTTCTTCTTGGAGGCATGTTGATGAAGATGATAAAGAAGTTGCTCGTGTGAGCGCTGGATCTGGTTCACACAGCCTCGGCCCTACAGCGCGCCAAAGATGTTGGGGAAGCTGATCGTGACCCATGAACACCTATGGGACTGGCGGACCGAGTCCCTTTTGGTTCGGGCGGAGATTGCCACGAAGAGCAGATCGAGGCGATGCACACGAGCAGTTACCAACTTGGAGCTCTCAGGAGATAATACTCCTCTGCTGCTTGGTTGATTGTATTGTGTTCTTGCTAGGGAGCAATGGGAGCTACAAAACCTAGCTTGAGTGAGTGTGGTCTTGAATGAGTCGAATGAACCGAACCCTTTCTACATTGCATGGGCCTCCTTTTATAGGCTCAAGGGGTCACCAAGCAGTGTAGCGTAGATGAGGTACAAATGGAAAAACAGTAGTTGGTGCACCGACATGCGATGTCTGGTGCATTATACCTAACTCGGACGACAAGGGACAAGATCAATAAATGCCGTCCTGTCGCGTAAAGCGATCTGTGAGGACCGTCAAGTGCACCACCGTTTGCCACGATGGTTAGCTTGTCGGCGCCGCTTATCGCTGCTCCCCTGGCTGCACAGCCTCTTGACACGTCGCTGGAATGGCCCCATGGCGACACGTTGGTAGATGAGCTGGGGCGGAGATGAAGAGGTTACTGCCGCGGCAAGCACCTTTGCAGCTGAATCCTTGTCGCTCGGTGGCTTGTCGCTCACCAAGCCTTCCCGGCAAGCTCCTCTTGCGGGGTCTTGTTTCGCCGTGCCTTGAGTGGCCTTCCGGCAAGCTCCTCTTGCGGGGTCTTATTCGCCGTGCCTTGAGTGGCCTTGGCAAGCTCCTCTTGCAGGGGCCTTGGAATACTTTGTTCTTGAATGGCTCCAAAGGAGCCGCGGAGGACTTGGCGATCACTAGGCAAGCCTTGCCGCGGGGTGCTGCAACTACCCGTGCACGAGTTCGGGATACTAGGGTACCCCTACTCTAGTACACCGACACGCTCCAGCTACGTTCTCCCGCTTGATGAACTCGATCTTCATGGAGTACTTAGATAAGTTCGTCGTGGTTTACCTCGATGATATTCTTATTTACTCGAAGAACGAGGAAGAGCATGCCGAACATATAAGACTTGTGTTAGAGAAACTCAGAGAGCACCGCCTTTATGCCAAGTTCTCCAAGTGTGAATTTTGGTTGCCAGAAGTGACCTACCTAGGCCACGTAATCGCTGGTAAGGGCATTGCTGTCAATCCCGAGAGAGTTCAGGCCGTTCTCGATTGGACTCCACCTGAAACCGTTAAACAAGTTAGGAGTTTCCTTGGTCTTGCCAGCTATTATCGCCGCTTTGTTGAAAACTTCTCCAAAGTAGCCAAACCCCTCATGGAACTTCTCAAGAAAGATAAAAAGTTTGAGTGGTCCCCACGGTGTAGTCTTGTTTTAGGAGGCTGAAAAGGCGCGACTTCTGCTCCCATACTTGTGCCACGGAATTCACTAAAGACTTTGTTATCTCTGCGGCGCCTCACAGCGGGGACTAGGTTGCATTCTTATGCAGGATCGTCATGTGATTGCCTAGGCATCTCGACAGTTGCATCCACATGAGGAGAATTATCCTACACATGATCTAGAGCTTGCAGCCGTAGTCTATGCACTCAAGACCTGGCGACATTACCTTCTTGGTAAACGTTGCGAGATCTACACCGATCACCAGAGTCTCAAGTATATCTTCACCCAACCAGATTTGAACCTTAGGCAAAGACATTGGTCGGAGTTGATCTTAGATTATGATCTAGGGATTACCTACACTCCAGGCAAAGCTAATGTCATGGCTAATGCGCTAAGCCGTAAATCCTATTGCAACAATCTCATGTTGCAGCAGGGTCAACCACTTCTCCATGAGGAATTCTGTAAGCTTAACCTTCACATTGCTCCTCACGGATTCCTTTCTACCTTGGTGGCGAAACCTACTCTTGTGGATCATATCATAGAAGCCTAGAAACATGATACGGGGATTACCCGGTTCAAGAGAAACATTGCCAAGGGTATTGCTGGTAGTTTCTCTGTAGATGATCGAGGTGTCGTTTTCTTTGGGAACTGCGTGGTGTTCCCCAAGAAGCAGCATCTTCGACAACTGATCCTTAAGGAGGCGCATGAATCTCCTCTCACGATTCATCCCGGTAGTACTAAGATGTATTAGGACCTACGCCAGAGGTTCTGGTGGACTAGGATGAAGAGAGAAATTGCTCAATTTATTGCTAACTGTGACGTTTGTCGTCGCGTTAAGGCAGAGCAGCAGAGACCTGCTGGCACTCTTCAGCCTTTAGCTATTCCTGAATGGAAATGGGATAAAGTTAGTATGGACTTCATCACCGGTTTTCCCAGGCCCAAGAAAGGGAATAATGCTATCTTCGTAGTCATTGATCGTCTTTCCAAAGTGGCTCACTTCCTACCTGTTAGAGAGAGTATCACTGCTAGTCAGCTCGCTGACTTATATATTTCTCGAATAGTATCCCTTCATGGTGTTCCACTAGAGATCAATTCAGACCGTGGTAGTCTTTTGACTTCTCATTTCTGGGAAAGTTTCCAAACTGCCATGGGAGCCCATCTTTCCTTCAGTACCGCTTTCCACCCTCAAACAAGTGGTCAGGTGGAATGGGTTAATCAAATTCTCAAGGACATGCTTAGAGCTTGCATTATCTCATTCTGTATGGATTGGGAGAAATGTATTCCTTTCGCCGAGTTTGCTTATAACAATAGCTATCAATCCAGCCTCAAGAAAGCTCCTTTTGAGATTCTCTATGGACCAAGATGTCGAGCACCTTTGAACTGGTCAGAAACCGGTGAAAGACAATTCTTTGGACCGGACATGATCCAGGAGGCAGAAGAGCAAGTTCGCATCATTCATGAGAATTTTAAAACAACCCAGTCTCGTCAAAAGAGCCAGTATGACCGTTGTCATAAGGAAGTGGCTTATGAAGTTGGTGACAAAGCCTACCTTCGGGTTACTCCTCTGAAGGGTACCCATCGTTTCGGTATCAAGGGAAAGTTGGCTCCTCGTTACATTGGTCCCTTTCGCATTCTCGCTAAATGAGGAGAGGTTGCCTACCAATTGGATCTACCCCACATCTTTCAGAGTGCATGATGTCTTCCGTCTCTCAACTCGAGCGTTGCTTCTCGGATCCCATCCATGGAGTGAACCACGAAGCGCTTGATCTCCAAGATAACCTCACATACCGAGAGTACTCGGTTCGCATTCTTGATCAAGCGAGCGTGTTACCGCGTCGAACATCAAGTTTCTCAAGGTTAAGTGGTCTCATCATTCGAGAGAGAAGCTACTTGGGGGCGAGAAGATCGTCTTATTGGAGTACCCACCTATTTTCCGTCGACCCACGAATCTCGGGGCGAGATTCTTTCAAGTGGGGGCGAGTTGTCACATCCCTAGTTCTGGTATGACCTAGACTAGCTAGTCATGTGTGCATCATGTTTAAATTCCATTTAAATTTGAATTGAGGATTTGTGAAACCCTCAGAATCATTTTGGAAATGACCCAAATAAAAATTGCTCCAAAAAGGTCCAAGAAAATGCTCATGTTGCTCTCTAAAAATATTGGACAGAGATAAAAATCAAACCAATATTTTTAGGAGCTTATAAGTATTGATTTTGGGCATTTGGAATTAATGCATATTTATTTGCATTGGATACATATATGTTATATATATAATATATGTCCAATAATTGTGCCACTTGTTGGGGAGCTCTGGAATAATACCACTAGTTCCTACAAAAATTTGCGTAAGAAAATAAAATAATTTAGTATTTTTATTAGATCAAAACAAATGTCAGAAAATAGAAAAGAAAAAGAAAAGGGAAAAACCTACGGACTTACTGCGGCACAGTGCTTTGCGGCTTGGCCTGGCCTGGCCAGTGGCCGGCCCTTGCCGAGGCGGTGAGTCGTCCTCAACCTCTGCCCGATGGCGAGGCGTGTCGGCTGTGAGCAATCGCCATGAGCCACCTCCTGCCTGCCTCCCCCACCAGCGTGACGCCCCGGTTGACCCTCCATTGCCGTCTGGATCGAGCCCTCCCTCTCTCGCTCACTTTTCTCCTCTCCCTCGCTCTCTCCCGTACACGGCCGAACGCTGCCGTCGCCGCCACTCGCCGTTGCCGTAGCCACCGCCTCCCCCTCGCCTCTCCGACACGCGCAGGAGCTCCGCCTCCTTGCTCTGAAGCTCTCCGCCGAGCCACGCAAGCCGGAGCGCCCCGTGGAGCCGTCGCCGTCGCCATCTTCTCCTCCGACCGCCGTGGAACCCCATCGCCGCCCCGCCGTCTCCAGTGCGTCCCCGAGCTCGCCGTCAAGCCTGTCGAGTCCACGGTGAGCTCCGCCACCGTTCCCCCCTCTCCGCTTAGTCGCTCGCGCGCCGTAGCATCGTTCCCCCGCCATGGACGTTGCGCCTCGCCGGCGTCCATGTCGCCGCCGTCGCCATGGCCACCGCAGCTCGCAGCCGCTCGAGCCCGAGATCCGGCCGCCGCCGCGAGCTCCGCTCCGGTGAGCTCAGCCGCCCTGCGGCCTCCCACCTGCTCCCCTAGATGCGGGCGAGCGTAAGCTCTCCACTAGTGCCCTCAGCTCGTCGAACCGCTGCCGGAACAGCGTCTCCGGTGAACATCCGCCGCGGTTTGAGGTCGCCACCGGTCAGAACTCCGGCGACTGCTGACGTGGCCTCTAATTAGGCACTAATTACCCCTAGAGACACTAACAGTGGGCCCCAGCGCCACTAATCTAAATTAGATTAGTATAATAACCCCCTGTTAACTAACCCACACGTCAGGTTTGACCTGGTCAGCTCCGTTGACCTCTTGGCCATGAGCATGCATGTGATCTTGTGTGATGTTTGACTTTCTGGAATTAAATTAAATTAGGAAATTCCAGAAAATGTTCAAAACTTCAAAAATTCATATAAATTCAACCGTAGCTCAGATTGAAATAAATTATATATGAAAAATCATCAGAAAAATGCAATCTTTCCATCTGTACCAGTTTCATGCATGAACAACCAACTTATACCTTTTGTTTAAGTGAAACACTATAATGACGTTTATAAAGAGCTTACTTTGGAGATGCATTTGAACCTTTAGTTCAAATGGACTTCCACCAAATGAATGCTAGTTGCATTAGCTCAAACAGCATCACATCTTCATGCCATGTTCGTGCATCATATTGTTGCATATGCTTGTGTATTGATTGCCGACACCGTTCCTTCTCGATAGGTCCTGCTCCGGAGACCGAACCAGAGTACCTGCTATTGAGCCATGTTGTGCTTCTACCATGCCATGCCTGCTATTGCTTAGAGTTGTGTCAGGTCTGGTTCATTGGGAATGAATTGGAGTGTTACGATATGTTCTGATGCTGAGAGTTAAGTGTGTGAACACGATTTGGTAAAGGTAGCGGTGGGAGGCCATGTAGGAGTACATGGTGGGTTGTCTCACTGGAACCGTCCTTAAGCACTGAGTTCTGTGTATGTTGTCCAATGACTCGATACTACCACACATTGGGTTCCGGTAACTCAACCCCTCTCGACTTATTAGCCAACTTGATCTCTGTCCAGGAGTCGCAACTAGTTTCTGGTGTTTGTAGGTAGTGCTAATTTTCTGCAGTGGCACCGGCGAGGTGGACTTAGGACAGACTAAACACAGTGTACGGTGTACCAAGTGGCACCCGTATGGTGGGCTTGGGAACCCTGCTCACATTGTTTGGGGCCGTGAGCGACACCCCGACAGGATCTCCTTACGGATGGAACCCGAATAGGCGATAAACCTGGACTAGAGTCTTGTGTGGTTAGTCAGGTTGTGGCCGACACCCTCGCCAGGCTTCCGCTTGAAGGTTGCCGAGATACATGGCGTGTACATGGCGGTAAGTGGCGAGAGCATGTGTGAAGAAGTACACCCCCGCAGGGTTATCATGATCTATTCGAATAGCCGTGTCCTCGGTTATGGACTTCTTGGATGCTTACGTGGTACATAGACAACTTGAAGTGGATACTCTAAAATGCTCAAGACAAGTGTGAGTGCTATGGATGGCCTTCTCGTAGGTAGACGGGGATGAATCCATAGTAGTGTATTGATGTGGTGATTAGTGGACTCGTGTGCGCCATATCACCTCAAAGAAGTTCTTATAGTCCTAGAACAAGATAGCCACTGAGTCAAAGCTGGCTTGCTGCAACTAAACCCCACATTACCTTTTGATACTAATGCATGTATAATAGGATCGATGTAAGTCTTCTGAGTACCTTTGTACTCACGTTGCTTTATTTATGTTTTTGCAGCGGAGATTTCGGTCTTACTAGTAGTTCCGCTTGGACTTCGACGAGTAGCTTGTTACCTCAGCTATGATCTTGTACCCTTGGGAGGGTCTTGGAGATAGTCAGGCTTCTCAGCCTTTTTCTTTTGTAGTTGTCTGTACTCAGACATGTAATGCTTCCGTTGCTTGTATGCTCTGAATGATGGGTCATGAGACCCCTGTTTGTAATGAATGCTATGTGGCTCTTCTGGGCCTTTACCTATATGAGTTTGCGTTATGTTGTGATGCCATGTTGTACAACACATACTTGCATGTTATGCGTACGTGTAACTTGTATTGATATGTGTGGGATCCGACAACCTAGTTGTTTATCCTTGGTAGCCTCTCTTATGGGAAATGTAGTCTAGTGCTTCCTTTGAGCCATGGTAGTCTGCTACAGCCGGTTCACGGAGTCACCGCTAGCCAGCACTCTGCTCCGGAACACTTAGGCGGCGGCATGTGATTCACTTCGTTCACTGTATCGTCCCGGGAAATGTCATGCGGTGACATCCGAGTCCTGCCTAGCCTGCTACAGCCGGGTTACGAGTCCTGTTAGCCAGTGCTACAGCCGGATTCTGCGCTCTTGGTGACATGCTCGATGTTGATTCATGTATGCTGTCCCGTAAGTTAGTGCCACTTTGGGTTCACGACTAGTCATGTCGGCCCGGGTTCTCTGTCATATGGATGCTAGCGACACTATCATATACGTGAGCCAAAAGGCGCAAATGGTCCCGGGCCATGGTAAGGCGACACCCGTGACAATACCGTGCGTGAGGCCGCAAAGCGATATGATGTGTTACATGCTAGATCGGTGTGACTTAGGATCGGGGTACCGACAAGTTTATCCCGAACACCCCAGCCCTCGTGGCATGGGGGCTGAAGCCAACGACTTGCCATCTCTCAAATTTGATAAACGGCCGCACAGAAGGTAATATTTTAAATTAACAAGCGTTGCTTAAGCGCATATGAACAAGTTTTCAGCGCACAGGATAACAAATCGAGTCTATTCAAAAATTACATCTTTGGAGCACTCATCCGCTATCTGGCGGGCACCCTTGAGACTCCTCATAATACATTTGGACGTGTGATACTCCTTGCCCTTGGTGGCCCGTCGTCAAGCTTCTCCCCATCCAGCTTGCCCGGTGCACTTTAGCAGGCAAGGGCCAACAGGCACCTTCAATGCAGGCGGAGCACTTGATGATTTCAATCCATGGACGAGCGTCCACCAGCCGCCTTACTAGCCCAAAAGTAGCTCCAGGCATGGCTTCCAATAGCCCTGAGCCGAACTATAAGGCCCTTCATGGCTTGTTCGGCGACCTTGTGAACTCGACCAGCTGCTTCAGCTGGTCGCAAGGAGCACCGGATGTCGGCCTCGACATCTTGAGACAGAACACCTTCTCCGTCAAGCTCCCCTCCTTGGGCGGTAGAAAGCGGCAACATCGGACACACTCTGAGGCAGATCTGTGAATGCTCTGGAGAGCTCGAATCCGGGTAAGTAATAGGTAATTCACTTTCACATGCTTGCTTTGCATAAAGAATGCCTTACCCGCCGCTATCTTCTTTAATGATTCAATTTCTTGGTGGGCTTTTTGGGCTTTGGCCTTAGCGTCTTTGGCACTCTCAAGAGCCGAGGCAAACTCGGACTCTCGAGTCCTCGAGTCACGCTCCAAACTCTCGTGTTTTTCCACGAGAGCCTGGAGCTCTTGCCGCACCTCCGCCACCCGCTCCTCCTGCTTTTCTCGCTCGGTGCGCTCCGTGGCCGCTTTGTTTTCGGCCACAGACACCACTTCCTTTAGGGTCGCCACCTCGTTCGTGGCCCCTACAATACCCACGTTATTCCTATCATTTTTTGCAACCAAATCCTTTCTATAAGGTATTTCTTTAATAAGGTATTACTTACCTTCCTTGTCCTCGAGCTGCTTCTTGGCTTGGCGAGCTCGTTCTCGGACGCTCGAGGCTCTCCTTCAATGCATTGACCTCCATGATCAGTCTGGTGAGAGGTCAGCAGGGCAGCCTGCATTCCCATATTGAAATAATTATGTTAGACTCCTCGTATATCTTTTAGATCCTCGGTCCGGCTTTTCTTTCCGAACACCGAACTAAGCATCAGGGGCTACTGTCTATGCAGTAATATTTTTACATATTCTAAACTTACCTCAAAGCCTGTTAGAAGGCTGGTACAGGCTTCAGTCAGCTCGTTCTTGGCGGACTGAACTTTCTGGATCACCCCACTCATAACAGTGCGGTGCTCCTCCTCGATGGAGGCGCTGTTAAGCGCCTCTAGTAAGCTATCTGGTGCCTCCGGCTGGACGGAGGACACCGGCGTCTTACCCTTCCTACGAAGGGGCCACTTGCCGGACTTCGGAACCACTGAAGGTTCCGGTATGAAGTTTGGACAAGGGTCGGGCTTAGAGCACCTAGGGGTCCCGCTCCCCTCGCGCCTGGAATCCGGGAGCCTGCCTTGCGGCGCCTCCTGCGCCACCTCCTCTGGACCAAGCCCCCCTTGGGGCCCCACCTCGGCGTCGTCAGCAGCATGAGGTGAGGAGGCGGTCGAAAGTGAAGTACTCTCCACTTCCGACGAATTCAGGGACCCGCTCGACGAAGTGGCAAGCTCGTCCTGGGGTGGGCTGCATGATTGTTCGGCATTAGAGAACACTATGCAATGAAAAAAAAACCATGGGTATCCGGACACTTACGATCTCGCCAGAGGATTGGTCCTTGTTGGCCACTCCTCCTCGTCGCTGTCGGCGTTGGCGGAGAAGTCCGGAGGAAGGTCCTTCCTTCTTGACCCTCAGCCTCCCGGTTAGGCGGCCTTCCTTTTCTTCTCTCCCCTTGCTGGGGGAGAGGCTTCTTCTTCCTCCTCCTCTTCCTCAGAGGAGGGTTCTGCCTCAGGGTCGTTGGGCGATGAGTCCGACAGCCCCTGGTGTCGGGAGCTCCTTCGTGTTCCGTGGCCTCCTTCTTGGCCTTCTTCTCGGCACCACGTGAGGTGCGGAACCAGCAACCCGCCAATCAGGCGTCCGCTGGAGTCTTCGGCAAAGGGCAGACAGTTAATCTGTCCGGTTCACCAACCGATCTGTCAAAGGTTAGGGAGTTTTAGATCCGCATAGAGTCAAACTATGAAAAAGAGTCCCATAAAGGGTAAAATAACACCTCGCTGGCTTGGCGCTGCGAGATGAATCTCGATCTTGATGGCGGATGTAGGAGCCTCGGGCGCCTTGAACATCACCTTCGGGCATCTTAAATGCGTAGTATCGAAGAGCCTCTTCAGAGTTAGGTGTTGTGCGGATCGAATTCCCACAATTTGAAGGCCCGTTGTTGGCATGGGAGAATCCGGCGGATGAGCATCACTGGATTAAGTTGACAAGCACGAGATTCTTGTCCACGAGGCTTGGACGCAGTTTTGAGTCCGGATAGCTCATCGAATCCCCCACGTCGGCCCGTCTCTTTCCATAGCGTGAACCGTGTGGGAAGCCAGATCAAAATTCGGGCCGCCGCCCATTGAAATCGCTGGCTCGGTGATGTAGAACCACCCGATTGCCACCTTCGGTCTCCACAAAGGCCCTCGAGCGAGGAGGAATTGGCCATCTTGCCAACCATGGCGTCGGCCTCCGGCAGCTGCCGCCCACTACCTTCGGCGGACATTGAAGGTCTTCAGCCATAAGCCGTGAGTGGGGCTGGATGCGAGAGGAAGGCCTCGCACCTGACGATAAGCGCCAAGATGTTGAGGATGAAATTGGGGCGGATCGTGGAAATCTAGGCCGTAGTAGAACATGAGCCCCGGACAAATGGGTGAAGTGGAAACCCTAATCCAGCGGAGGAAGTGGGGAGAACACCACCCTCTCATGGGGCCTGGGGGTGGGGATGAGCTGCCCCTTGTCGGGTAGCCGATGTGACATGTCGTCGGACAAGTATCCGGCCTTCCGCAGCTTTTTTACTTGGCCCTCCGTGATGGAGGAGACCATCCACCTGCCTCCGCTCCGGACATGGCTGGAGATGGTTGAGGAAGGATGTGCGGACTTAGGCGCTGGAGCTCGAGTCTTGTGAAATGGATGAGCAAGGGAGGAGGAAGGCGTGGGTGAAAAGGTGGATCCTTATCCCTTATATGGACGAGACGAAGCTATCGTCCCCACCAACTGATAAAACTCGCTTATCTCCCAAGCGCCCGCAATCGATGGCGCGGTTGGGTTCTACGTCCGTATTGATGAGAATCCCGGAATAAGGGGCACGATCTACGCTTTGATAAGGCGTGCCAAAGAAACCGCCTCGCTAAGCGTCTTGAGGTGGAACAGTAAAACATTAAGTATAAAGTCCTGGCCGTGGTGTGATGTCACGCCCGCGGAATCGTCGGCAGATATGTGCAAAAAGTTATTCTCTCTACGGTTGTATGTGGAACTTGTTTTGCGAGCGGACACTATCCTTGTGTTCAAAACCTTCTATGAATTATTGGAGGAGGAACCCGCCTTGCAATGCGAAGACAATATCGCGCCCGGACTCGTCGTCATTGAAGCCTGGTTCGAGAGACTCTTGAGGAGTCTGGACTAGGGGTGTCCGGATAGCGAACTATCATCTTTGGCGGACTCCTAGACTATGAAGATACAAGATTGAAGACTTCGTCCCGTGTCCGGATGGGACTTTCCTTGGCGTGGAAGGCAAGCTTGGTGATCTGAGATATGTAGATTTCCTACCATTGTAACCGACTGTGTAACCTAACCCTATTCGGTGTCTATATAAACCGAAGGTTTTAGTCCGTGAGGACAGAACAACAATCATACCATAGGCTAGCTTCTAGGGTTTAGCCTCTCGATCTCGTGGTAGATCTACTCTTGTACTACCCATATCATCAATATTAATCAAGCGGGAGAAGGGTATTACCTCCATCGAGAGGGCCCGAACCTGGGTAAAAACATCGTTCCCTTGTCTCTGTTACCATCCTCCTAGGCGCACAGTTGGGACCCCTACCCGAGATCCGCGGTTTGACACAAGCAGTAACCCAGTTCCTGTTGACACAACACCATCTCCACCACAGAGCTCCCAAACAAGAGCAGTTAGTAAGGCAGGTCCAGTGCCCAAAGGGCCAATACTATCATGGCGAACCCCAACTCCACCAGTTAGTACGCCTATTCCTGTGGAGGAAGCACAACCAGTTAGTCGTAGTTTAGCATCTATCGCATTTGATGTTGTTAAATCGTATGTGTATCTTCCCATCTTGGAAATATTATCTTGAAGATGAAGGAAAATTCGATTTGCGGTGTTTGTCCGGGAGTTATGTGTAAGTAATGTTATTCATGGCAATTACTTTGCTTCGTCCCATACATCCTACCTCCATGATGGTTATAATACAACAAAATTTCCCATTTCTATCTATAGAGAAGGACCGATTTGGAAACTCAGGATGAGGTAACTTGTGCTAATACCTCTGCTATCTTCAAGAATGCTTGGTAGCGATGTCGAATTACTGAAGAAAGCGTGCTTCTTTGGCAAAGAAACTCATCAAATTCCCTTATGTTCTCCTGAGACACATTTACTACACAATGATAGGAGCAGCCTTGTTACATCTTGGTCCCGAACCAAGAATGTGGTAAGGTCTATGAGCTCATTTTCTATTTTTAAGTATTTTATTCTTGCGTCTTACTATACTCTATTCATGTAGAACAAGTGCCTAAACCTGAAGAACAACTTTTCTAATTTAAGATTCCATTGCTATCAAAGTTCAAAAAAGCACTAGGCGTTAAATGTGCGTTTTGCCATCACCTTGCGCTTTACTGACCAGATTATGCGTAGTTATGCGCAATGCGTTGCCAACGCCTAGAGCCTAGGCGTGCTTAAGTGCTCGCTTAGGCGCGCCTTTTTAACTATGATTGCTTTAATCTTGTATCACTGTATTTACTCATACAAACTTATTTTTAAATTGAAGGATCCAATCGAAACTCAAATGGCACAACAGGTACGTTCACGCATGTTTCTTTATCAGGTTTGCCCTTATCAATAGCTTTGTTGATGTCAGGACCAGATTTTCGGGATATTAATTTCCAGAAAATGGCCCTTGTGCTCAGCAGCCCCAGGATTACTGTTAGCTGATGAGGCACCAACTTGATGCAGAAATTCCAAGCAAAATACATAATATGTAGTACAAGACCATTCTGGCCTATGAGTACAACAAATGGTTTCTAGTGGTTGATGGTGGAAGCGGTTTGTGGATCATCAGCATCTATGGGACTCCATTTCTCACAGGAACAGCTGACCAGGATAACTCCTATCTTCGCGAGGCTGCTATCGCCGTTGCTTAGGTTCCAGGGCTGTCATCGCAACGCTCCTCTCCACGCAAGAAATCTGGCCAAGACAATAGCCAGGGACAAGCCAGTGAGTACTTTGAATGTACTCCCAAACAATATGAACACGGGCATAATATAACAAACGATAACCATGCTCTGAAATATTCTATGATCACATTGTCAGTCATAAAATAAAATCCATGATGCATGCAAGCAGGTTATTTATATGCAACATGAATATGTATAACAGAGTACTAATGAAATGCACCGATCGGATGTCTGAAGCGACGTCTCGTAAGGATAGTAAATAATGAGCATGCCTCAGTCGGGCGTCTGAGCGACACCACATAAAGGGCTTATAAAGTAAATAACAAGCATGCCACAGTCGGGCGCCTGAGCGACACCGCATAAAGGGCTTATAAAGTAAATAACAAGCATGCCACAGTCGGGCGTCTGAGCGACACCACATAAAGGGCTTATAAAGTAAATAACAAGCATGCCACAGTCGAGCGTCTGAGCGACACCACATAAAGGGCTTATAAAGAAAAATGATCATAGTGAATATCCAGGAGGTAGAACCGTCCCAGGGATACTCAATAATTCAAGTAATATAAGGGGTTAGTCCATAATAATAGTCATCATAATCATCACAAGTCACAAGTCATGATCCATGAACTGGTTTAGCAGTTTCTCCCCGGAAGACCGACACTAAGACCGACACTTGACCCATCCCAGACTGTAATCCTTAACCATGTACACGGCTATTCAAATAGATTTAACCTCTCGAGAGGGTGTACTCTTTACCCACAGCAGTTCCTTTAGTCCATCGGGACTAATTCATCTCTGATCTTTCAATTGAAAACACACGACTCGCACACACCAGCTTAACTTACGGTGTGCGGAATCACCCACGACACGTGTCAAGCAAAACTCTAAGTGGGGAGGCTACAACCTCGCGTAGCATGGGATCAAATTTATATCGCACGCTCTAAGGGGTGCCCCCCTCTCGGTCCCAACCGGAAACACGCATGCCCCCGGACTAGGTGGCCTGCCTACCGGCTGCATTCGGTATCTTCCACCATGGCCCCTCTGTACGGAGTGTGCTTGAAAGGGGTTGACAACTTACTGAACCGTACCCTACCTGCTGCAGGGACAAGTGGCAGTACGAAGGAAATATGGGGGTTACTGGAACAAGACTCGATCTACGGTCGACTCAGGAGGTTTGAAAATTTCCTGCATGATTAGCATGACGGATATATTTCGACCAACAGAATCGCCACTCATTATACCTTACTATGCCATACCGGACATAACCGTCCCGACGAAGACCGGAGACAAGCTCATGCCTACCGAAGGCAGAGGCTTTCCCGGATTTCTTTCCGGCATGCATGCAAGGCAAACGAGGACGATTACCGTCACAAGTATTTCCACTTCCAACAGCAAGGAAATCTCCAATATGCATTCATGCAAATGATCGCGTCACCACATAAAATAACGAGTTCTCCGTATTAAGGTGGTGTTATAATTGTGTCAACCAACACACAAAAATATTATGCCAGGGTTCAGAATGCTTGCCTTCAAGGGTATGCAAGTGGGGTGTGCCTTTTGAAAGAAGACTTCTTCTTCAAAACCTAATTTTGAAATTATTCAAATTAACACATAGTTTCCAAAATAGTTCAAAAAAATTGTCTGAAATTTTTCAAATAAATCTTAAAATAAACTAGACTAACTTTGAGAGAGGTAGGAAAAAGAATCAACTCATTTGGAGTTTTATTTTAAAAGTTATAGCAAGTCAAAGTTTAGTCAACTTTCTATTTTTTTTAAATAAAACTGAAAAAAGAAAAACGTTTCGGAGAGAGTACACGTCGAAGACATACTTTGGGAATACGCCTCCACTTAAGACACGTGGTGGCGGGGCTGGGTCACTGACAGTTGGTCCAGCGGGCCCACTGGTTAGGTTTGACTAGTCCCCCGCCTTCTTCCTCCTCTGTCCGAGCCGAGGCGGGGGCTCCGGCGATCGGCGTCGTGACAGCGGCTCCTCATGAGGCTCGAGGCGGGATGGATCCGCCACTCAGGCGGTCCTCCAGTGGTCGAGAGGGTGGCGGGGACGAAGGAGTCGCCGACAGCGAGCCTCGCGGCGGGCCAGCAACTTCTGGGAGGTTTGGGGTTTTGGGTTATGGTGCTTCTCGATCGACGCTGAGAGGGTGGGGCGGCTCCGCTTGCAGTTGAGGAGATGGTTGGAAGCACGGGAGGGGTTAGGGGCCTCGGTCTTGGCGGATTTCACGGAGTGTGCAGCGTCGAACTGTCGGGGGCGAGGAAGATGGCGTCATTCGCGATTCTTGGCTCTGAGGGGGCTCTAGAGGGGAGGTATGAGTTTGCTTGAGGACTGGGCGAGCTCGGGGTCCTTAAATAAGCGATCGGGGTCGGTTCCGGCGGTGGCGTGGATAAGATCTGGCGACCGCCATTATGTAACTAGGCGGCGTGGCGGCGGCGTGTGCTAGAAGGACGAGTTTGCGGATGAGCTTGAGCTGCTCGAGGCGGTTAGCGGCAGTAGTGGCTCGGCGGCGCCGTCGGGGCGAGGGCTGTCGAAGCGGCGGTGGCGGCTTGCGTCGTCGGTGGCGTGTAGGGCGCCAGAGAGAGGCAGGCGGCTCTGGCGAGGAGGAGTCAGGCGCTGGCTGCGAGTGGGGAGGGCAGAAGCGGCGGGAGGGGGAGACGGCAGCGGGACGGCGGCGACCCGTCTTGCCTGCGTGCAAAGCAGCGCTCTGGCAGCGCCCGAGCATGCTGCGCCAACTGTTCGGCGAAATGCCAATGGGTGCTAGGGGGTTTGGATGAGGCTGGGGACTAACATGCCTAGGTTAGGGTAGTCTAGAAACTTAGTGGACATGGTGGTTTAGCAAAGTAAGCAGGTCCATTGTACAAACAAGAAACTATGCCAAAACTGATCATGCCCATAAGGTGTTTGACAAAATGGTCACTTAGGCATTTCTTGGGGTGGTCAAACTCTCCAGACTAGTGTCTCTTTAGATGCAAAAGAGGGTGGTAAGGTCATATGGGCAAAACCAGAAACTTGCTAGTGCAAGTTTTGCAAATCTTCTGTTCTGGACAGGAGGTAAATGGCATCATTTCTTGCACTAAAAATCCTCCAATGGGTCCACTCCCCTGGACTTAAGGGTTTGGTAGGGTGGTCTACAATCAGGAGAAAGAATCAAGGGAGAAAGAGCAGGCAAAATATGGTTGCAGTACAAATCACCAAGTTGAACCAGAATGCAAATGAGGATGATTCACTTAAATTTTTCAAAGGACATAACTGGTTGTTTGCATAAAGTTGAATAATATACTCCTATTAACATCCCATAATTTTGGTGGAAGTTTTAAAGAAATATTTAATTAGGTTGTAGTGCAAAATTGCCCACTAGACCAGATTTGAAAACTTGGTGTAGAACTCAAAATATCCAATGAATGAAATATATTTTTGCATAAAAGTGATTTAAACACATCACATGACATCCCCAAATTTTGGTGAGATTTTTAAATGAATTTATAAAAGGGTTGCAGTGCAAATGGGACTCTAAAACTAAAGAAAAACCATTTTAGAGAAATAAAGCTCAGGAAAAATAATCAGATAAATAATCCTACTAATAAAAGAATTGTTTTATTGGAGAGGGTAAATAAGTCCAATAATGTTTGAGAAGTTTTTACTTGGGTTAAAAACCTCATAAAAATAAAGAAAAGAATGGTTACGAAATCAACGAAATCCAGAAAATAAAAGTTTAAGTTTCCTAATAAAACATGGTTAAATTTTGGGGTGTCACAGTTGATTTCAATTTCAATTGTGCAACAGTTGACTTTCATATCATGCACATTACTAGCATCACAACAAAGCCAATAGTGTTGTTGTACATGTAGACCCGTGGTACCCATCTGAAATCTTGTTGTGCCGTGTAGTTTCACACGCTTTGTATTCTTTCACTTCTGCTTTGTCTTGAACTGATATGATTTGAACCGTGTCTCTATTTTGATTTGGCAAGACAATGCAGTGACCATAGGACATAGATATATGTTTGTTTGATGCTTTTATTATGTACTAGTACTTGGCAATAGAAGACTTGGTAGTTTAATCCTGTCCACCTTACTAATGAACTGGTTCACCAAAATGAGTTTCATATACTAGTACATACTAAACTTGTTATGTATACGCTTGTTTCTTCTTTTAGAATCTTGTGAGAATATTGGGGAAGAGTGCCTTATTAAGCAATGGTAAAGGAAGTAATGAGATAAGGTTCAGGATAGTGACACTTCCTTGTTGGTCTCCAACAAAGCTGATAAAACAGCTAAGGAAGACTATCTTGAAGACAACAAGACAACCCCAAAGTCTGTCTTGGTTTAGTGTTAGATTCTTGGCCACTACCGCTTGCACAAGCTATTCAAACTCCTTTATCGAATCAGTTCGGTTTCTTGAGTCTCAACTACAAGCTGAAAGACATCGATCAAGCTGTGCTGCGACAAGAAGTGGAAGGACTGCGGAAGTCCACTGGAGCATTCAGATGCATACTTTACGGTGCAACCGCATAGCGTTGGAGGATTTTAGCGCCAAACAGGACAAAGCTAATCAGCTTGCTAAGCTTCTTGCCGACATGGTGGATACCGGGATAACGTTTCTTGAGCTCTTACGAAGTTGTTTGATTATGCTCTTGTTTCTCTGCAGCGTTTATTTACCTTTGGTGGCCAATTTTGATGGCGATGTATGTAATATGCTGCTTTGTTCCCTATATTTGCCTTGGTGGTGAACTTTGATGCCCGATGGATGTAATATGTAATAAGCGGTAATAGGCTAGCGTTAATTGCTTGCTTATTTATTTCCTTATTGTCTTGTTTAGTTGTTTGCTTGTAGTCACTGCAGTTCTTTTACGTGTTTTTCTAGTGGCCACAATAGCCTATTTTTGGTAACTAGGCCAAAATAATCATGGCAACACACGGATTTGTTGTAACCATGGGCCTCCTGCAGGCAGTATGATCCATGGGCCCGTCGGCCGTAGGATCCATTGACCTTCTATCTGAGCCGTAGGATCCATCGGCCTTCTATCACGGGCCTTATGGTCCATGGGCCTTCTCTGAGCCGTAGGGTCCATGGGCTTTCTACGGGTCGTACGATCCATGGGCGTTCTAAGGGCCGTACTATCCATGAGCCTCATACGGGCCGTAGGATCCATGGGCCTTCTACGGGGCGTATCATCATTTCGCCAATCATGGGTCATACTATTCGTGGACCATAACGGGCCGTTAATAGGTAATATTTTATAACTCTATGAAAACAGACCAACGGGTTTTTGACATGAAAGCAGCCCACCTTATTAATGGTCCAGCAGGCCCTCTTCATAACGACGGGCTGAATTTGGCCCACAAGTAGAAAATAGCGAGAACGGGCCGTATGTAAGCGAATCTCGCAAATGAGCCCAGAATCAATGGGCCACGAGAATGCCGAAAGATAACTTGGGCTGGAAGCGGCCCAATGGAATAACAGCCGTTAATGGTTATAAAGTGATACACTATTCATTACGGCCGGTTTCACCACGGGCGTTAATGGGCCAAAGTTACAAAGGTCCTCATATGGGCGAAAGTAGTCATGGGCCACACATGGCCGGAAGTTAAAGCAGGCTGAATCATATTGGACGGCCGGATGGCGCTCTGGGCCTAATTCGGATAGGCGTAATGGGCCTGGGTTAGCGGGCTGTATATGGGCTATATGCGAACAGGCCGTTAACATGCTTTCCGTGGGCCGGGCCGCCACCTTTTGACCAAGTCAAACGGGCTGGCCTTTTCACAGGAATGGGCCTCTGTTGGGTCGTGCCATGTGTCACCGTATCATAGGCGAGTTCGGTCCAATGAACGGATGACATCTGTCCCAACGGTGAGCCGACACGTGTTTCCTCCAGCCAATGATGATTTTACACGTGGAAAATCCCCATTGGTCGGGGCTGTTAACGGGTTATCGGCTCCAAAACCCGACCCGATAGCTAAACGGCATTCCGTTACGGTGGATGCCATGTGTCGGTCACCCTTGACGAAAGCACTTCTGTGACGCGCGATTTATCGTCATGGAAGTGGACACTTCCGTGATGATAATTTTGGTAATGTCATGGAACACTTCTACGACAACACAAGTATGACTATCTTGATTCTGTCATAAATTTGTCATGGACGTACATGCATGACAAAAAACGCGACCTACTGTGACAAACACGTATCATCATGGAAGTGTATTTTTTTTTGTAGTGTTCCTTTCATGCGAAGATGTAGCTGGTGGGTCCTAGATGTCAGGGAGAAGAAAAAAAATCAACGTAACAAGGAGGCACTTCCTTGCATACGATGCTGTAGCTGGTGGGTCAAACCTGTCAGGGAAAGAAATCATTTGTTTTTGCATAATAAGGAGGCACTTTCTTGCATGCAGTCATGGACCATGTGGGTCCCTACTGTCAGCCACTCCACGTACATCCCCGATACGTCTCCGTCGTATCTATAATTTTTAATTGTTCCATGCCAATATTATTCAACTTTCATATACTTTTTGGAAACTTTTTATATTATTTTTGGGACTAACATATTCATCCGATTGCCAGTGCAGTTCACATGCATTGCATGTTTTGGTTTTGCAGAATATCCATATCAAGCGGAGTCCAAGCGGGATAAAAGCGGATGGAGCTTATTTTTGGAAAATATGGAAAATCGGAAGGAAAATCAGCAAACCGGTGCCGAGGTGGGCACGAGGTAGGGGGGCGCACCCCCTACCCTCGTGAGCCCACCGTAAGGCGGTTGACGCTCTTATTTTGCGGCAAGAAAGCTAATATTCTGAAAAAAAAATCAACGGCGAAGGTTTCAGGCCAGTCGGAGTTATGGATATCCATATATACATGAAAGCGGTGAAAGCAGGCAGGCGAGAACACGGAAGCAGAGAGTGGCAGAGAGGCAGATCAATCTCGGAGGGCTCTCGCCCTCCCGCCATGGGAGCCAAGGACCAGAGGGGAAACCCTTCTCCCATCTAGGGAGGAGGTCAAGGAAGAAGAAGAAAAAGGGGGGCTCTCCCCCCTCGCTTCCGGTGTTGCCGGAACGCTGCCGGGGGCCATCATCATCACCACGATCTTCACCAACACCGCCATCATCTTCACCAACATCTCCATCATCTTCCCCCTTCTATATTCAGCGGTCTACTCTCCCGCAACCCGCTGTACCCTCTACTTGAACATGGTGCTTTATGCTTCATATTATTATCCAATGATGTGTTGCCATCCTATGATGTCTGAGTAGATTTTTGTTGTCCTATCGGTGGTTGATGAATTGCTATGATTGATTTAATATGCTTGTGGTTATGTTGCTGTCCTTTGGTGCCCATCATATGGTGTGCGTGGATCACACCATAGGGTTAGTTGTATGTTGATAGGACTATGTATTGGAGGCAAGAGTGATGAAGCTTCAACCTAGCATAGAAATTGATGCATCACAGGATTGAAGGGGACCAATATATCTTAATGCTATGGTTGGGGTTTACCTTAATGATCGTTAGTAGTTGCGGATGCTTGCTAATAGTTCCAATCATAAGTGCATAGAATTCCAAGTCAGGGATGACATGCTAGCAGTGGCCTCTCCCACATAATACTTACTATCGGTCTAGTAAAGTAGTCAATTGCTTAAGGGACAATTTCGCCACACCTACCATGTCACGCCCAATATGCGACCCTATCCAAAAGGAACTCGACGGTCCCACCAAGGATAGACCCGCATATTGAAACGCTTTTGCAAGGTGGATATCATTACATCAACATTACATAATAGATGGGGATACATACATAAGGCACAATGCCACAAGAATACATCAACATCATATACAAGAGATCAACATCCGACTACGGATGGAACATAAACAGACACTCAAACGACATCCACCCTGCTAGCCCAGGCTGCCGACCTGGAACCTAACCCCTGATCGAAGAAGCAGACATAACCCAGAAACCGTGTTCTCCTCTCGATCAACCCCGAAAAGAGACACTCACGGTTACGCACACGGTTGGTGTATTTTAATTAAGATCAACTTTGGGTTTTCTACAACGGACATTAACAAATTCCCATCTGCCACATAACGCAGGCACGGCTTTGAAAGTTCAAACCCTGCAGGGTGTCCCAACAACCCATGATAAGCTCTCGCGATCAACGAAGGATATTCCTTCTCCCGGGAAGACCCGATCAGTCTCGGAATCCGGCTACAAGACATTTCGACGATAATAAAACAAGACCAGCAAGACCGCCCGATGTGCCGACAATCCCGATAGGAGCTGCACATATCTCGTTCTCGAGGCAACACGGATCGAGACATCCTCTGAGTAAAACCAAACCTCGAGTTGCCACGAGGGGGCCCCGCAGTCTACTCGGTTCGGGCCAGTACTTAGAGAAGCACTGGTCCGGGGGGGGCTAAATAAAGATGACCCTTGGGTTAATTACTCCCAATGGAAAATATAGGTGGTGGTGAGGCAAATGGTAAAACCAATGTCGGGCCTTCTTTGGAGAGTCTTATTCAAAGCGAACTGTCAAGGGGTCCCATAAATCACCCGACCGCGTTAGGGACGCAAAATCCGGGAACATAACACCGATATGATGGAAACTAGGGCGGCAAGAGTGGAACAAAACACCAGGCATAAGGCCGAGCCTTCCACCCTTTACCAAGTATATAGATGCATTAATTAAATAAGATATATTGTGATATCCCAACAAGTAAACATGTTCCAGCAAGGAACAACATCTCCATGTTCCAACAAGGAACAAGCTTCATCTTCACCTGCAACTAACAACGCTATAAGAGGGGCTGAGCAAAGTGGTAACATAGCCAAACAACGGTTTGCTAGGAAGGGTGCAAAAGGTTAGGGGCTGACATGGCAATTTGGGATGGCTTGATAAACAGGTAATAGGTAGCGCAGCATAGCGATAGAACGAAGCAACTAGCATAGCAATGATAGTAGTGAGATCCAGGGTAGCGGTCATCTTGCCCGAAATCCCGCTAGGAAGAAGAACGAGTCCAAGAAGAAGATGAGCGGATGAAGCCGAACCAAGCGTGAGCGAGCGAATCCTCACGATCATAGCGAAACAGGAACTAACAAGAAGAAGCACACAACATAGTAAACACCCCACACATGAACACGACATGATGCACAACTAAGCATGATGCACGACAACGCTACATGAAGCTACTCATGGCAAGAGATGATGCAAACAAGAGCAACACATCAAAGCAAGTTTAAATGAGGCCGGAAACAACATAGAACAATTCCGGTAAGTCCTCATATGCAAATTTCGAAATTGGTCCAGATCTGAATAAACCTTATGTTAAAGTTGTTAAACAGCAATTTAAAATGCACCACGATGATATACACGAAATTCTAGTCAAGTTACATATAAAGTTCATTAGATTGAGACTCGGCCTAGAAGATATGAGCAAAACAAGATAAGCATGGCATTGATGCAATATGCATAAAACATCAAGCAAACACCTCAAAACATGGATGCAACATGATAATATAAAACTACATGCAAAATCAAGCAAGTTTCATATAGAGCACACTCAAAAGGAGACAGCAGTTCAACACATACACTCTATACAAGTTATAGCAACAATCTGTCCATAACAGCAAGTAAGCATATTGCAAGCACCAAAACAACATGCTACAGGACCTCAACATAATAACAAAAGGCATGGGCATGATGTACAGGTAAAGCATTACAAAACATGAACACTGAGCTATCTCCAGAAATGACTAGAACATGCTCAAAATGACATGGCAAGATTGCAAGTAATAACAGTTTCAGACTTAGCAGAAATCAACATCAGGTTGCAATGTTTAGAGCTATCAAACAATATGTTACAGGAACTTAACATGGCAAACAAAGGCATGGCATGAGTCTACTAATTGCATAGAACAAAAGTCCTTTAGTGACCATAAGCCAAAAAGGATCAGAAGATATGATGGCACCCATGTAAACATGGCAAGTTATACTACAGATTTGAACATGGCAGGAACAACGATAAGTAGGCATGTTGGTGAGCTTGAACCACTCACCACAGAGCAATACATGGCATGGCAAGGCAACCAACTGTAAGAAGACATGGCATAGAAGCTATACATGGAAAGAACAACAACATAGCATGCAAGGATCAACCACAACAACCTTGGCAAAATTGAATAACATGTAAACAATCTGCCAGGAACATTTTGAAGCAAAAGTAGAGCTCGATTGACTCAAGCTATGGCACTCCATAATTGCAAACAAGGACATGGATGGATAGAGCAAGACATGTTTAACAAAACATCCTCACTGAAGTATCTCAAAATAAGCATGGATCTCTCTGTAGCATCAAGTTAACATGGCATCAAAATATCAGCAAAACAGGGCTGAAATCAGCAACAACAAGACACCTAGTTTGCATGCTTGTGCTAGTCACCACATAGATCACAAAAATACATAGCAAGCACCACTGTAAAGAAGACATGGCATATAACAAAACTCATGTAGGACTCAAGTCCATAGGATGCACACATCAATCATGGCAACAATGACAAAGTGCATGTTACATTAAGAAACAGAAACTAACATCACATAGCACTCTTCTAACAGCATTTCGGGCATCAAGATGAGCTCAAATGAAAATGATGCAATGAGATGAAATGATCTACTCTTGAGGCGAACATTTTGACATATTACACGCGCAAAGCGGACAACGATGACAGAGTTATGATGCAATGAAAATGGCACAAAATGATCACAGTTTCAGGACTTAGATGAATCTCGAGAGGGAAAAAGTCAACCTCTACGGGGTGGCCGGAATCTCGCCGGAGAACGGCGCCGGAGAGGAGGGGGGACGCCGACGAGGCCGGGGAGGTCGGGTCCGGGCCGGATCAGGCCGGATCCGGCGGACTCAGCGAGGGGAAGGCGGCGCCAGACGGCGGCGGAGCTGGCTGGGTGGCGGCGCCGTGGCCGGGCAGGCAGGAGGCGAGGAGCGCCAGCATGAGCCATCGCTGGCGGGGAGGCCTTGAAAGCAGGAAGCGAAGCCTTGTGGCCTGTGGCCAGTGGAGGCGGCGTGGTGTGGCGAGCCCGCCGGCCAGTGGAAGCAGCGAGGGACGGCGGCTGGCACTCAGGCAGCCAGGCAGCAAAGCGGCGGGGCCTGAGGCGCGGGCCTTGGCCTTGAGCATGGGCGGCCGCCGGGCAGGGAGGGCCTCCATGGGCAGGGCGGGGAGGGCAGTGGCGCGACACGTGGCGAAGCCACGATTAGCTCTGGCGTGAGCGGGCGTGTCCGGCGAGGCGAGACGCGTCCGGTGGTGGCGGAGGCGATTTTAGGGTTTCGGGGGGAGAGTTCATCCGCGAATTTTCGAGGGGGGGGGGGGAACTAGTTTTATAGGTAGAGGGAGCTAGGAGAGTCCAAATGAGGTGCGGTTTTCGCCCACACGATCGGGATCGAACGACCGAGAGCATGGAGGGGAGTTTGCTGGGTTTTGGGCCACTTATAAAGGGGAGTTGGGCTGCACACAAAATAGGCGTTTGCGGTTACCCGGTTAACCGTTGGAGTACCAAACGACCTCCAAATGATCCGAAACTTGACAGGCGGTCTACCGGTGCTATACCAAGGCCGCTTGACAAACCTCGGTCCATTCCTAGACCGTTTAATACCCGCACATGAAAAGAGGTAAAAGGGGGCGCCGGGAGACATAGGAGTGCTGGATTGCAAAACGGACAACGGGGAAAATGCTCGGATGCATGAGACGAACACATATGCAAAATGAAATGCACATGATGACATGTTATGAAATGCATATGATGACATGGCAAAGTGCAACACGCAAGCACATGACATGGCAAAGACAATGAATAAGCAGCGGACACACAGGCGCATCGGATCCGGGGCGTTACAACACTCCTCCACTAACAAGAGATCTCGTCCCGAGATCTTAGGACCGAGACGGAAGATAAAAGGGATGAGGTGAAACAAAAACTCAAGAGAAGAAGCAAAGAATCGAGAGCACTCGAGAAGAAGAGAGGAACGACGAGAATGACGAGAATCGAAGGCTCACGGAATCAGGTAGATTAAGAAACCGCTCGTTCTAACCGGAGTGGTTAGAATGAGAAAAGAGACGAATAAGACTGAAAGGATTTATGCAGCACTCCGGCTGAACATGAAAGGAAAGAATAGAACAAAAACTTGAGAGGATGGAATGAGACTTGATGAAGACATGACACAAAACCTCCGGAAAGAATTGAATGAGTTGAATGAAATGAGCTTAGAAGGACAGGTCGAACGGAGTTGTTGAGAAAATCAACAACGAAAGAATAAGCTTGATGTGGAAATATGGAAAAACATCTCAAAATTATGAGGTGATAACCGGCCACAAACGAAAATGATTGGATAGCTGAGAAGAACGAACAAATGCGAAACTCCGCTTCAAAAGAATACGGAGAATTAATTGCACTTCGAGACGTGAGAAGAAAAGATACTTGAACTCCGCCAACAAAATCTTAATGAACCCTTGAAGAAAGAATTAAATCATGAAGAACCACCGTGAAGAACTCCGGTACCAAAAGGTGATGAGATAGAATGGAGGAGGAAAGAATAAGAAGAGCCTTGCGGTGATTTAGATGGAAGTTCCGACGAGATGACCAAGGAAAATTGAACCCCGGAAAAGAAAAGATGGAAAAACTTGGAGCTAGAATTTATTCATCCAGAACAAACTCCGAAGGAAAGGATTCCTCACTTGGATGAAATAAGAATAAGATTTATTGTATGCTTATCCTTCATCAAATTAAATTGATGACAACAATGGATTTTTGCATACTACTTATTCTCGTTGAAAAAGAGTTGAGAAGTGACATATCGTAAACTTGAGAAGGTCTTCATGAATCACCGGTAGGATTGAAAAAAAAACGAATGGATTAGATGATAATCAAAGAAAAGAATCTTGGATGAACCACCGTAAGAATTCAGAAATGACTGATGAAAAAGAAATAATCACCGGGAAGAATTAGAGAAGCACGGAGATACTTGAGGGAATTTAGAGAAAAGAGATCGAAGAGATCGCAAACTGATTAACGAATGCTTGAACGAAGCACCGGAAGAATATTGAGATGAACGAAGGGGCACGGATATAGAATAATTGGGGAATGAATCTGAAAACTTAGAATGGAGAGATATTCAGAAAAGATGGCCTCCGGACGATTGAGACGGAAAGTAACTCCTGAAATACTCCGGATGGATGAGAAGAATTGCACAACTGGAAACAACTAGATGTGATAACATCGAGCTAGCACCGCGAATCTTCGGGAGAACGGACAAGATTTAAGAGAAAATCTACTTCGGTCTTCAAATGACGACGAGAAACACCACCAAAATAACTGAGGTACTCCGGTAGAATGAAAAGCGAAGAGATTGAGCCAACAATGAAAATGATTTTGAAATAGATATCGGGAAGGCATCTGACTGATGAAATTCATTCTTACGTCAAACTTCAAAAGAACTTTAGAATAACTCCGGAATAATTAGAAGAGTCAGGTAAGATCCTGGGAAAAGACATGTGGGTTAGGGCCCAGTAAAAGAAAACATCGTTGGAAAGGGATGTTGAACAGATAGATGATGCACCGGAACAATTGAAATATTTAAATGAGGTGACAACCTCGAATTAATTGGAACACGACGAATCTCTGAGATATCTTCGAACTCCGGAAGGATAAACTGGCGAGAGACGAGCGAGCATGGAAAACACTTGAGCTGAGAAAAGAATATGATCAACGAAAAACTTGAATTGAGTGTACGGAAAAGAAAGAGATGAAGAATGACGAACTAGGCGAGAATTCACCGTTTGAAATGATTGAGGGAAGGCTGAAGAGGCTCCACACGAATGGAATTGATTGTCGGAAGAAACTCGAACTCCGGGAATAAAAAGGGTGGGAGGCGGAAAACACAGATCAAGCTGGAGGGGAAATCGCGAATCTCTTGAAGAAAACACGGTTGAAATCATTGACGAAAGAAAGCAAAGACTTCGCACGAGTAGGATGGATACTCGATTACGGACTCCGGTTCCGAGAAGAAGAAGGGTGGGTGGGTGGGAAAAACAAGGGCAACTTCGGACAAGGGAAACAACATCGATCGAAAAGAGCTGAGGATTGATCTCGCGAAAGGCAAGGAGGTTCGAGTCGACTTGACGAGAAATGCACCGGACAAAAGAGGTGAGGAACAACTACCGGAAAACCAACTGCGTGATCCTAAAGAAAAATTTGAACGGGAAGAGGAGTAATTCAAAACACCTACGTCAAGATTCCTGACCAGAGCGACGAAGGGGCTGAGGA
Source organism: Aegilops longissima (assembly GCA_021605205.1). Classification (NCBI taxonomy): domain Eukaryota; kingdom Viridiplantae; phylum Streptophyta; class Magnoliopsida; order Poales; family Poaceae; genus Aegilops; species Aegilops longissima. The sequence continues at coordinate 51,064 of JAHIAM010000339.1, forward strand.
GTAAAAGAATTCCTACTCTCCGATATAACTAGACTCATAAAACAGTTTATTCTAGACTCAACATTGGCCAAACTACACGATCAATCAAGGGGGCTCCTAGGGTCGGTCGAGGCTCTGATACCAACTTGTCACGCCCAATATGCGACCCTATCCAAAAGGAACTCGACGGTCCCACCAAGGATAGACCCGCATATTGAAACGCTTTTGCAAGGTGGATATCATTACATCAACATTACATAATAGATGGGGATACATACATAAGGCACAATGCCACAAGAATACATCAACATCATATACAAGAGATCAACATCCGACTACGGATGGAACATAAACAGACACTCAAACGACATCCACCCTGCTAGCCCAGGCTGCCGACCTGGAACCTAACCCCTGATCGAAGAAGCAGACGAAGAACTCCAACACAAGCAAACATCGCTCTCACGTCATGATCATCGCAAAACCTGTACCTGCAACTGGGGGTGTAGTAATCTGTGAACCACAAGGACTCAGCAATCCCATTACCATGGGTATCAAGACTAGCAAAGCTTAAGTAGGAAAGGAAGGGATAAAGTGGTGAGGTTGCAGCAGCGACTAAGCATATATGGTGGCTAACATACGCAAGCGAGGCGAGAAGAGGAACAAAGGCGGTCGTCAACTAGTAATGATCAAGAAGTGATCACGAAATCCTACTTACGTCGAGACATAACCCGAAACCGTGTTCTCCTCTCGATCAACCCGAAAAGAGACACTCACAGTTCACGCTACGGTTGGTGTATTTTAATTAAGATCAACCGGGTTTTCTACAACGGACATTAACAAATTCCCATCTGCCACATAACCGCTGGCACGGCTTTGAAAGTTCAAACCCTGCAGGGTGTCCCAACAACCCATGATAAGCTCTCGCGATCAACGAAGGATATTCCTTCTCCCGGAAGACCCGATCAGTCTCGGAATCCGGCTACAAGACATTTCGACAGTAATAAAACAAGACCAGCAAGACCGCCCGATCGCCGACAATCCCGATAGGAGCTGCACATATCTCGTTCTCGAGGCAACACGGATGAGACATCCTACGAGTAAAACCAAACCTCGAGTTGCCACGAGGGGCCCATGATCTACTCGGTTCGGGCCGACTTAGAGAAGCTTTGGTCGAGGGGCTAAATAAAGATGACCCTTAGGTTAATTACTCCCAAGGGAAAATATAGGTGGTGGTGAGGCAAATGGTAAAACCAATGTCGGGCCTTGCTGGAGGAGTCTTATTCAAAGCGAACTGTCAAGGGGGTCCCATAAATCACCCGACCGCGTTAGGGACGCAAAATCCGGGAACATAACACCGATATGACGGAAACTAGGGCGGCAAGAGTGGAACAAAACACCAGGCATAATGCCGAGCCTTCCACCCTTTACCAAGTATATAGATGCATTAATTAAATAAGATATATTGTGATATCCCAACAAGTAAACATGTTCCAACAAGGAACAACATCTCCATGTTCAACAAGGAACAAGCTTCATCTTCACCTGCAACTAACAACGCTATAAGAGGGCTGAGCAAAGTGGTAACATTGCCAAACAACGGTTTGCTAGGAAGGGTGCAAAAGGTTAGAGGCTGACATGGCAATTTGGGATGGCTTGATAAGCAGGTAATAGGTAGCGCAGCATAGCGATAGAACGAAGCAACTAGCATAGCAATGATAGTAGTGAGATCCAGGTAGCGGTCATCTTGCCTGAAATCCCGCTAGGAAGAAGAACGAGTCCAGGAAGAAGGCGAGCGGATGAAGCCGAGACCAAGCATAGACGAACGAATCCTCACGATCATAGCTAAACAGAACTAACAAGAAGAAGCACACAACATAGTAAACACCCACACATGAACACGACATGATGCACAACGAAGCATGATGCACGACAACGCTACATGAAGCTACTCATGGCAAGAGATGAAGCAAACAAGAGCAACACATCAAAGCAAGTTTAAATGAGGCCGGAAACAACATAGAACAATTCCGGTAAGTCCTCATATGCAAATTTCGAAATTGCTCCAGATCTGAATAAACCTTATGTTAAAGTTGTTAAACAGCAATTTAAAATGCACCACGATGATCTACACGAAATTCTAGTCAAGTTACATATAAAGTTCATTAGATTCGGAGCTACGGCCTAGAAGATATGAGCAAAACAAGGTAAGCATGGCATTGATGCAATATGCATAAAAACATCAAGCAAACACCTCAAAACATGGATGCAACATGATAATATGAAACTACATGCAAAATCAAGCAAGTTTCATATAGAGCACACTCAAAAGGAGACAGCGGTTCAACACATACACTCTATACAAGTTATAGCAACAATCATCCATAACAGCAAGTAAGCATATTGCAAGCACCAAAACAACATGCTACAGGACCTCAACATAATAACAAAAGGCATGGGCATGATGTACAGGTAAAGCATTACAAAACATGAACACTGAGCTATCTCCAGAAATGACTAGAACATGCTCAAAATGACATGGCAAGATTGCAAGTAATAACAGTTTCAGACATAGCAGAAATTAACATCAGGTTGCAATGTTTAGAGCTTTCAAACAATATGTTACAGGAACTTAACATGGCAAACAAAGGCATGGCATGAGTCTATTAATTGCATAGAACAAAAGTCCTTTAGTGACCATAAGCCAAAAAGGATCAGAAGATATGATGGCACCCATGTAAACATGGCAAGTTATATTACAGATTTGAACATGGGAGGAACAACGATAAGTAGGCATGTTGGTGAGCTTGAACCACTCACCACAGAGCAATACATGGCATGGCAAGGCAACCAACAGTAAGAAGACATGGCATAGAAGCTATACATGGCAAGAACAACAACATAGCATGCAAGGATCAACCACAACAACCTTGGCAAAATTGAATAACATGTAAACAATCTGCCAGGAACATTTTGAAGCAAAAGTAGAGCTCGATTGACTCAAGCTATGGCACTCCATAATTGCAAACAAGGACATGGATGGATAGAGCAAGACATGTTTAACAAAACATCCTTACTGAAGTATCTCAAAATATGCATGGATCTCTCTGTAGCATCAAGTTAACATGGCATCAAAATATCAGCAAAACAGGGCTGAAATCAGCAACAACAAGACACCTAGTTTGCATGCTTGTGCTAGTCACCACATAGATCACAAAAATACATAGCAAGCACCACTATAAAGAAGACATGGCATATAACAAAACTCATGTAGGACTCAAGTCCATAGAATGCACACATCAATCATGGCAACAATGACAAAAGTGCATGTTCTGTTAAGAAACAGAAACTAACATCACATGGCACTCTTCCAACAGCATTTCGGGCATCAAGATGAGCTCAAATGAAAATGATGCAATGAGATGAAATGATCTACTCTTCGGGACGAACATTTTGACATATTACATGCGCAAAACGAAGCAACGATGACAGAGTTATGACGCAATGAAAATGGCACAAAATGATCAGAGTTTCGGGACTTAGATGAATCTCAGAGGGGGGAAAAAGTCAACCTCGGACGGGGTGGCGGAATCTCGCCGGAGAAGCGGCGCGGAGAGGAGGGGACGCCAGCGAGGCCGGGAGGTCGGGTCTGGGCTGGATCTGGCGGATCCGGCGGACTCAGCGAGGGAAGGCGGCGGATGGCGGACGGCTCGGGCAAGCCCAGAGGCGGCGGCGGGCCTGCAGGCAGAGAGCCTTGAGGCGCGGGCTGGCGGCGGCCGACGGGCAGGAGGGCCTCCAGCGGGCGGCGGAGGAGGCGGCAGTGGCACGACACGTGGCGAGCCACGATTAGCTCTGGGCGGGCGGGCGTGTCCGCGCGAGGCGGACACGTCCGTGGCGGCGGAGGCGATTTTAGGGTTTCGGGGAGAGTTCATCCGCGAATTTTGGGGGAACTAGTTTTATAGGTAGAGGAGCTAGGAGAGTCCAAATGAGGTGCGGTTTCGCCCACACGATCGTGATCGAACGACCGAGAGCATGGAGGGAGTTTGCTGGGTTTGGGCCACTTATAAAGGGAGTTGGGCTGCACACAAAGAGGCGTTTGCGGTTACCGGTTAACCGTTGGAGTACCAAACGACCTCCAAATGATCTGAAACTTGACAGGCGGTCTACCGGTGCTATACCAAGGCCGCTTGACAAACCTCGGTCCATTCCGAGACCGTTTAATACCCGCACATGAAAAGAGGTAAAAGGGGGCGCCGGGAGACATAGGAGTGCCGGATTGCAAAACGGACAACGGGGAAAATGCTCGGATGCATGAGACGAACACATATGCAAAATGAAATGCACATGATGACATGTTATGAAATGCATATGATGACATGGAAAAGTGCAACACGCAAGCACATGACATGGCAAAGACGGCGAATAACTGACGGACACCTAGCGCATCGGATCCGGGGCGTTACATACCATCACTTTTCCACACTCGCTATATTTACTTTATGTCACGCCCAAGAAGCGACCCTATCCTAAAGGAACTCGAAGGTCCCACCAAGGATAGAAGCGCATCTTGAAGACGCTTTGCAAGGTGGATATCATTACATCAACATTACATAATAGTGGGGATACATACATAAGGCATACAATGCCACACGAATACAACATCACATCATATTCAAGATCAACATCCGACTACGGATGAAACATAAAAGAAACTCAAACAATATCCACCTGCTAGCCCAGGCTGCCGACTGGAACCTATCCCCGATCGAAGAAGCGGAAGAAGAACTCAGCATAAGCAAGCATCGCTCTCGCGTCATGATCATCGCGTAACCTGTACTGCAACGGTGTTGTAGTAATCTGTGAGCCACGAGGACTCAACAATCCCATTACCATGGGTATCAAGACTTGCAAAGCTTAAAGGGAAGGAAGGGGTAAAGTGGTGAGGTTCGAGCAGCGGCTAAGCATAATATGGTGGCTAACATACGCAAATGAGGCGAGAAGAGAAACAAAGGCGATCGTCAACTAGTAATGATCAAGAAGTGATCCTGAACTCCTACTTACGTCAGGCATAACCCGAAACCGTGTTCTCCTCTCGATCAACCCGAAAAGAGACACTCACGGTTACGCTTTACGGTTGGTGTATTTTAGAAGAGTTTGCTTCAAGTTTACTACAACGGATATTAACAAATTCCCATCGCCACATAACGCAGGCACGGCTCTCGAAAGTTTATACCCTGCGGGGTGTCCCAACAGCCCATGATAAGCTCTCGCGATCAACGAAGGATATTCCTTCTCCCGGAAGACCGATCAGTCTCGGAATCCCGGCTACAAGACATTTCGACAAACAATAAAACAAGACCAGCAAAGCCGCCCGATCGCCGACAATCCCGATAGGAGCTGCACATATCTCGTTCTCGTGGCAACACGGATGAGACTAGCTCTGAGTAAAACCAATCCTCGGGTTGCCTCAAGGTGGCCCCAGCAGAAGCTCGGTTCGAGCCAGCACTTAGAGAAGCAACGGCCCGGGGGCTAAAATAAAGATGACCCTTGGGTTGGCCGACCCAAGGAAGTGTATAGGTGGTGGTGAGGCAAATGGTAAAACCAAGGTTGGGCCTTCTTTGGAGAGTCTTATTCAAAGCGAACTGTCAAGGGGTCCCATAAACCACCCAACTGCGTTAGGGACGCAAAATCCGGGAACATAATACCGATATGGCGGAAACTAGAAGCGGCAAGAGTGGAACAAAACACCAGGCATAAGGTCGAGCCTTCCACCCTTTACCAAGTATATAGATGCATTAATTAAATAAGATATATTGTGATATCCCAACAAGTAAACATGTTCCAACAAGGAACAACATCTCCATGTTCCAACAAGGAACAAACTTCATCTTCACCTGCAACTAACAACGCTATAAGAGGGGATGAGCAAAGCGGTAACATAGACAAACAACGGTTTGCTAGGAAGGGTGCAAAAGGTTAGAGGCTGACATGGCAATTTGGGATGGCTTGAGCAGCAAGTGATAGGTAACGCAGCATAGAGATAGAACGAGGCAACTAGCATAGCAATGATAATAGTGAGATCCAGGGTAGCGGTCATCTTGCCTGAAATCCCGCAAGGAAGAAGAACGAGTCCATGATGAAGATGAACGGAAGTAGTCGAACGAATCCTCACAATCGCAACATTACCGGAACCGAGAAGCAACACCAGAAAGAAACAAACAACATGGTAAATGCAAAAGCATAAACATGGCATGATGCACAATCAAGTATGATGCATGTCCTGTTTAATGAGGCATGGCATGGCAATATGCAACAAACAATACTACCAATTAAGTGGAGCTCAATATGCAACGGATTGCATATTGACAAAACACCACATTGACATATTTAGTTTAATCTCGTTTAAGCTACCAAACAATATTAAATGTTTTTAAACATGGCAAGGGGTGGAGCATAATTAAACTAACTATCTAGGCAAGTTTAAATGAGGCCGGAAATAACAAACAACAATTCCGGAAAATCCTCACGTGCATATTTCAAATTTGGTACTGTTCTGCCCTAAAACATATTTTATTGTTGTTAAACAGGAAAATAAAGTCCACCATGTTAAACTAGGCATTTTTCTACCCCATTTACATATAAAGAACATTTAATTCCGAGCTACGGTTATTTAGTTATGAAATAAATCATTTTAACATGGCATATTAGCAAATTAATGCAAACATCAATTTAAACATTTTTAACATAGATGAAAGTGGCATATTATTAATCTACACAATTTTCTGAGCATTTTACATATATAAATCATTTTATTAAGATGCACGGTTTGTGAGTTATTAAATGCATGAAGTCTAGGGGGTTTTCTGAAAAACTGGCAATCTCTGGATAATTAGGAAATTCGAGCACAGAAAAAAACAAGTCACGGGCCGAATCTGCCTGGCCCAAAGTGCACAGGAGAGGGGCGCTGGAAGAGGGCTGCTCACATTGGGCTCTGGGCCGGTTCGGTGGAGGAGGCGGCTGGTAGGCCGACGCAGGGAGGCGCCGGGCCGGGGGAGAGCAGGCGGGCCACGCGGTGTTCCTGAGCTGGCTCGGATCGAGGCCATGATCAACGCGATCGACGCAGGGAAGCAGAGCGGTGTCCTCTGCTTTCGACAGGGAGCAAGCGAGCAGCAGCGTCGGGGATCTTGGTGTGGCTTGAAGGACGGAGGATGTGGAACGAGCGCGAAGGAGGGACCGATCTGACCGACGGTGAGGTTCTGCGGGCGTGGGGCGGAGGCAAACCGGCGGCCACGGACATGGAGATCCCTGGCGGGGCTCCTGTAGAGAAAGACAGGAGGGGAGAGATGAGCAGCGGGAGAGAGGGAACAACATGGGAGGAGAGGCGCGGGAGGAGATGAGGTGGCGCTTGTCACCTGCGGGTCGCCGGCGAGTTTTGGTCGAGGGGGATACAGCGGGGCTCATAACTACTACTGCTGCTTGGGTGGCCGACGGCCATTGGCGCGAGGATGACGAGGAACACCGGCGAGCTTGCTCCGGACGACGCATATCAGCAAGAAGAGACGGGCGCACGAGGGAGAGGAGCTCGGCTGAAGGGGAGGTCCGGCGGGGCAGCGCGTGGAGGAGGGCACGCGCATGGCTGAAGCCCCGGCGGACTTGGGCGGCGACGAGGCCAGTCTCTGGCAAAGCAGAGGCGCGGGAACGAGGAGGACAGCCTCGTGCGTTCCTTCGGGGCACGCGGGCGTCCTGCTGGAATGAGGGGCTTGAAGTCTCCGAGTTGCGCGGGCTGAGCTCGGGATGGCCATGGCGCTGGAGCTCCTGTTGAGGGACAGAGAGATGTAGAGATTAGGAAGAGGGGGATGCAGGGAAGAGGGAACGAAAAGAGAGGGTCACGAGGGACTGGCCTGGAGGTGGTCATCTGCAGCGTCGCCGGTCGTCGAGGCGAGGCGATGGTGCGGTTGGATGGATGGATCGATGGAATTGGCTGGTGTGTGAAAACGAGGAGGGGATGGATTTGGATCTGGGAAGATCCCGAGGTGGAAGGAGAGACCGGGTGGAGTGGCAGCGCGGTGATGGGATGGATGGGACATCAACCTAGATTTTAGGGTTGGTCTTTATATAGCAAGTGGATTTTGGGTAGAGGTCCAATTGGACCCTCCGATTTAGATCGGGCGGTCGAGAAATATAGGCTAGGGAGTCCAATAAACAAAATGGAGATGTTTTATAGACGTTAGGGGATGATCCGGACACAACGGTGAAGACTGAGCGATTCGGGTTCGGGCAGGTTTCGGACGCACGCGAGGGGTCTTGAGCAAAGAGTAGAGAGGGTCAAACGGACAGACAAGAGGGAATCGAAAACCCCGATTGGTCTTGAAACGGTCAACGAAAGCAAGGGGGGGACGCGGCAACTACGAACGGGTGCAAGCTTTATGAAAACGATGACGATGCAATGCGCATGATGCCATGAGATGAAATGCACGACATGAACAAAATGCAAAACAAAAGACAAAACCCCAACCACGAAGGAAATAAAATAACACATCTCCGGAAAAGGCAAGAGTTGGAGTTACGAATATGGAAAGTTGTATCCGGGGCGTTACAACACTCCACCACTACGAGAGGATCTCGTCCCGAGATCTAGGATGGCACCGGAGAGAAACGGAAGAGGAAGATAAGAGGTAAACTAAATTGCTTCTCTGACAAACGAGTGAAACCACGAACCTTGAGAGGTTAAACAATTTAAAAGAAAGAGTACAACAGAGAAGAACGCGATTGCAAACAATCCGGTCGAAAAGAGGAACAAGGAGTATTACGAGAACTTGAAGGTTGCAAAGACATGGAAAAAAGAGTTTAATGGACAAGATAGAATTCGAAACCACTCCCGGTTAAAACTAGATAGAGAAGGAATAAGATTGATATAATTTGGGCAGCACTCCGACTGAAAATGGAAGGAATTAGAATCATGAACTTGACAAGATGAGAGGATAATTGATGAAATCAACAACACATTGCCTCCGGAATTGAAATAATGGCACAAGGGATAAGAAACATTTCAGACCGCTCTCCGGTTGAGAAGGGAGGCAAAACTTGATTAGATGACAGAACTCGAATGAAAACACGACACTCCGGCTAAACGGATAAGCAAGGAAAAGAACATGATATTGACAAAAGAAGATAATTGGTAGAAAAGAGCAACATCACAAAGCCTCCGGAACGAAAGAATAGAAGCTAGACCGTTGGGATAAAGGGGCGGAGAAGAAAATGACAACTTCTACCACAATTGAATTTGGAAGGCATCCTTGCAAGAAGGTTAGAATAGAGTTGTTGGAAGACCAACAACGAAAAGAATAAGTTTGTAGTGGGCTTATGGAAAAGACCTCAAAATTATGAGGCGAGCTTCTGCCGCCAATGGAAACAAATAATTGGATTGATATCAACAAGGAGACGAGAAACTTATCTCACCGGGAGGACAAATGAAGAACTTGGGTCATTTATAAGCACCATAAATAGCTACATTCCTTAGGGAAGGCTGTAGGTGAAATATAACCCAATATAACTCCAACAAAAGATTGATTGGTTGAAAAGATCTCTTAAACAAAGAGAAAATGATGGATTTAAAATACCTCATTCTTGACAAACATATGAATCATGAAACATGAAGGAAATTGTCAAGAGTGACATAACACCATCTCAAAAGATAAGGTAGAAAGAATTGCACTTCGGAATGCAAGAAGAAGAATGCTTGAACGCCTCAAAACAAAACATGTGTTGAGCACCATGTTTATTTTAGAGTATAGCTTGACGGATCATGACTCGAGAGAAAAACTTGAAGAACAATTGAAGAATGAAAAGAATCCTTGACAAACCATCATGTAGAGCCTCCATGAAGAACTCCGAATAAAAGGATGATAAAAAGAAAGAGAAGTTGAAAACACAGGTGAAACCTTACAATGATTTAGATGGAGCTTGCGATTATATAACCGAGAGGACTTGGAACTCGTAAAAGAAAAGATGAAAACATTTAACTAGAATTACTTCATCATGAACAATCTCCGGAAGAAAAGAATTAATCAACTCGAGGAAATAAGAATAAGATTTATTGTATGCTTATCCTTCACCAAATTAAATTGATGACAAGCAATGGATTTGGCATACTACTTATTCCCGTAGAAAGGATTAAAAGAGATATGGCGCAAACTTGTGAAGGTCTTCAAGGAACCACCGGTGGAATTTGGAAACAACGAATGATTTGATATGATAACAAAGGAAGAGAAATCTTGAGCGAACCACCGTAAAATTAAAATGAACATAGCAAAGGCACAATTCACCGGGAAGAATTGGAAAACGAAAGAAGATGCTTGAGAGAATTTAGATACAAGAGAATGAAGAGATCATGAACTGATTAGAGGATATTTGAACGATTCACCGGTAAGATTTGGAGAATGGTAGCTACACGCTGAGAATGAAGAATTATGACATGATGGCCTTGGAGGAAAGAAATGGAAAACAACTCATGAAATGCTCCGGATAGTAAGAAAATAAATCTCACAATCAAAACGATTATGAGGATAGCATGAGGCTAGAACCTTGAATCTTCAAGAGAATGGACCAAGATTTAGGAGAAATCCTTCTTCGGTCTTCAAATGTTGAGAATGACGAGGAGAAACATCACCATGAATTGTTGAGATACTCCGGGATGAAAATTAGAAAGGTTGAACCAACGATGAAAAGAATTTGAAAGATCTTGGAGAAAGACATATGACTGATGATAATCCATTCTTCGTCAAACTTGGAAAAGAATTTGGGATAGCTCGGAATAATTAGAAGAGTCGGGTAAGATCCTGGGAAAAGACCTGTGGGTTAGGGCCCACTCAAAAGAAAACACCGTTGAACGATTGCTTGAAATAAAGATTGCACCGGTAGAATTAAATAGCTTGAATGAGAGAAAAAAACTTGAAGTAACTCGAGCGGATTAAGAAAGGAAACATGATTCTTCCGAGATATCTTGAACACTCCGGACAAGAATAGAGGGAGGTGAACAATTAATAGGTGCACCGACGTGGAGAAACATTTGAAACGAGGAAAAAAATATGATCAACACTGAAAGCTTGATTTAAATCCACTGGAGAAGAAACAACGATGAAGGATGATGAGCTTGAAACTGTTGAGCATCTTCATGGGAATCACCGGATAAGAACATTGAAAGAAAAGAATGAAGAGACTTCACAAATAAAAGGATACGTGATTAAGAAATCTGAGTCCTTGAAGAAAAGGGTGGGAGGGCGGGAAAACAAAGGCAACTTGGGGACGGATGAAACGGACACCATTGAGAAAAACTTAGAATTTATCTTGCGGATGTTGAAATGATGGGATCCACTTGAAGAGAAGCACGCCGGTTGGAAAGAATTGACATCACAATCTCGATGATCAAAAGGATTAGTATTCTCATAGAAATATGAGAACACCGCTTGAAAGGTATGGAATCAACACTTGACATCGAAGCAACTCGAATACCACAAATAAAACAAAACAAAGGATTTGGCTTGCAGAATAAGCCGGAACAAATACATATGATAGAGATTTACCCAATCTCATATCATGCATCTGTCGGAAAGATATTCTAGGAGCTACTTGAATTCCCACCTATAAACTCCCGAAACTTTCTGGTTATGCAATCTGGTGTTGGGGATACAGGGGACACAAAATATATCACCCAAACTAACAATACCTAGATCCAGCTGTATCCATCCGTCAACACATAACCAAGAAAACTCCGGAAATCGTGTACCTCGACCTTCGAAAAGCATCCGTTATACAAATTATGGCAATACTCCCGAGCTCGCCCCAGTACTGGGTTATCGGGGTTATCTCACCAACAACTGTACAAAAGATATTTTCGATGTCGGCAAAACTCAGGTATTCCAGAACTGCAACGATAAAATTGTGACGACAACACCTCGGAGCTCAACTCCCGGGACACCGCCACAACCCTAAATGTCGGGAGGCACCAAGAACAATGTTCTCATCACAAAACCATCGAACGATTCCAAGATACCCACGTGATCCTAAAAAAAAATTCGTGAAATTTGAGGAGAGGAAAGACAAAACATCTACGTCAGGAGGCCTCACCAGAGCGACGAAGGGACTGAGGAGTAAAAGAATCCTACTCTCCGATATATATAATCCTAAGACTCAAAATAGTTTTCTTCTAGACTCAACAACGGCCAACAAACAAGGGGGCTCCTAAGGTCGGTCGAGGCTCTGATACCAACTTGTCACGCCCAAGATGCGACCCTATCCTAAAGGAACTCAAAGGTCCCACCAAGGATAGAAGCGCATCTTGAAGACGCTTTGCAAGGTGGATATCATTACATCAACATTACATAATAGTGGGGATACATACATAAGGCATACAATGCCACACGAATACAACATCACATCATATACAAGATCAACATCCGACTACGGATGAAACATAAACATAAACTCAAACAATATCCACCCTGCTAGCCTAGGCTGCCGACCTGGAACCTATCCCCTGATCGAAGAAGCAGAAGAAGAACTCAACGCAAGCAAGCATCGCTCTCGCGTCATGATCATCGCGTAACCTGTACCTGCAACTGGTGTTGTAGTAATCTGTGAGCCACGAGGACTCAGCAATCCCATTACCATGGGTATCAAGACTAGCAAAGCTTAAAGGGGAAGGAAGGGGTAAAGTGGTGAGGTTGCAGCAGCGGCTAAGCATAATATGGTGGCTAACATACGCAAATGAGAGCGAGAAGAGAAACAAAGGAACGGTCGTCAACTAGTAATGATCAAGAAGTGATCCTAAACTCCTACTTACGTCAGGCATAACCCAGAAACCGTGTTCTCCTCTCGATCAACCCCGAAAAGAGACACTCACGATTACGCTTTACGGTTGGTGTATTTTAGAAGAGTTTGCTTCAAGTTTACTACAACAGGATATTAACAAATTCCCATCGCCACATAACATGGCACGGCTCTCGAAAGTTTATACCTGCAGGGTGTCCCAACTTAGCCCATGATAAGCTCTCGCGATCAACGAAGGATATTCCTTCTCCCGGAAGACCCGATCAGTCTCGGAATCCGGCTACAAGACATTCGACAGCAATAAAACAAGACCAGCAAAGCCGCCCGATCGCCGACAATCCCGATAGGAGCTGCACATATCTCGTTCTCGTGGCAACACGGATGAGACTAGCTACGAGTAAAACCAATCCTAGGGTTGCCTCAAGGTGGCCCATGCAGTCAGCTCGGTTCGAGCCAGCACTTAGAGAAGCACGGCCTGTGGGGCTAAAATAAAGATGACCCTTGGGTTGGCCGACCCAAGGAAGGGTATAGGTGGTGGTGAGGCAAATGGTAAAACCAAGGTTGGGCCTTCTTTGGAGGAGTCTTATTCAAAGCGAACTGTCAAGGGGTCCCATAAACCACCCAACCGCGTTAGGGACGCAAAATCCAGGAACATAATACCGATATGGCGGAAACTAGGCGGCAAGAGTGGAACAAAACACCAGGCATAAGGCCGAGCCTTCCACCCTTTACCAAGTATATAGATGCATTAATTAAATAAGATATATTGTGATATCCCAACAAGTAAACATGTTCCAACAAGGAACAACATCTCCATGTTCCAACAAGGAACAAACTTCATCTTCACCTGCAACTAACAACGCTATAAGAGGGGCTGAGCAAAGCAGGAACATAGCCAAACAACGGTTTGCTAGGAAGGGTGCAAAAGGTTAGAGGCTGACATGGCAATTTGGGATGGCTTGAGCAGCAAGTGATAGGTAACGCAACATAGCGATAGAACGAGGCAACTAGCATAGCAATGATAGTAGTGAGATCCAGGGTAGCGGTCATCTTGCCTGAAATCCCGCAAGGAAGAAGAACGAGTCCATGATGAAGATGAACGGAAGTAGTCGAACGAATCCTCACAATCGCAACATTACCGGAACCGAGAAGCAACACCGGAAAGAAACAAACAACATGGTAAATGCACAAGCATAAACATGGCATGATGCACAATCAAGTATGATGCATGTCCGGTTTAATCATCCATGGCATGGCAATATGCAACAAACAATACTACCAATTAAGTGGAGCTCAATATGCAACGGATTGCATATTGACAAAACACCACATTGACATATTTAGTTTAATCTCGTTTAAGCTACCAAACAATATTAAATGTTTTTAAACATGGAAAGGGGTGGAGCATAATTAAACTAACTATCTAGGCAAGTTTAAATGAGGCCGGAAATAACAAACAACAATTCCGGAAAATCCTCACGTGCATATTTCAAATTTGGTACTGTTCTGCCCTAAAACATATTTTATTGTTTTTAAACAGGGAAATAAAGTCCACCATGTTAAACTAGGCATTTTTCTACCCCATTTACATATAAAGAACATTTAATTCCGAGCTACGGTTATTTAGTTATGAAATAAATCATTTTAACATGGCATATTAGCAAATTAATGCATACATCAATTTAAACATTTTTAACATAGATGAAAGTGGCATATTATTAATCTACACAATTTTCTGAGCATTTTACATATATAAATCATTTTATTAAGATGCACGGTTTGTGAGTTATTAAATGCATGAAGTCTAGGGGGTTTTCTGAAAAACTGGCAATCTCTGGATAATTAGGAAATTCGCAGCACAGAAAAAAACAAGTCACGGGCCGAATCTGCCTGGCCCAAAGTGCACAGGAGAGGGGCGCTGGAAGAGGGCTGCTCACATTGGGCTCTGGGCCGGTTCGGTGGAGGAGGCGGCTGGTAGGCCGACGCATGGGAGCTGCCGGGCCGAAGCAAAGGAGCGGCTGGGCCACGCGGTGTTCACAGGCTGGCTCGGATCGAGGCCGCGGTCAACGCGATCGACACAGGGGAGGCAGAGCGCTGTCCTCTGCTCGACAGGGAGCAGAAGCAGAGCAGCGGTGTCGGGGATCTTCGGCGCGGCGCGAAGGACGGAGGACGTGGAACCGGGCGCGAAGGAGGGACCGATCTGACCGACGGTGAGGTTCTGCGGGCGTGGGGCGGAGGCAAACCGGCGGCCACGGACTTGGAGATCCCTGGCGGGGCTCCTGTAGAGAAAGACAGGAGGGGAGAGATGAGCAGCGGGAGAGAGGGAACAACATGGGAGGAGAGGCGCGGGAGGAGATGAGGTGGCGCTGGTCACCTGCGGGTCGCCGACGAGTTTTGGTCGAGGGGGATACAGCGGGGCTCAGAACTACTGCTGCTGCTTGGGTGGCCGATGGCCATTGGCACGAGGATGACGAGGAACGCCGGCGAGCTTGCTCCGGACGACGCATATCAGCAAGAAGAGACGGGCGCACGAGGGAGAGGAGCTCGGCTGAAGGGGAGGTCCGGCGGGGCAGCGCGTGGAGGAGGGCACGGGCATGGCTGAAGCCCAGCGGACTTAGGCGGCGACGAGGCCAGTCTCTGGCGAAGTGAGGCGCTGGGACGAGGAGGACAGCCTCGTCACGTTCCTTCGGGCACGCAGGCGTCCTGCTGGAGCGAGGGCTTGAAGTCTCCGAGCTGCGCTGGCTGAGCTCGGGATGGCCATGGCGCTGGAGCTCTGTTGAGAGCAGAGAGATCAGAGCTTAGGAAGAGGGGGATGCAGGGAAGAGGAGCGAAAGAGAGGGTCACGAGGGACTGGCCTGGAGGTGGTCATCTGCAGCGTCGCCGGTCGTCGAGGCGAGGCGGTGGTGCGGTAGGATGGATCGATCGATGGAATTGGCTGGTGTGTGAAAACGAGGAGGGGATGGATTTGGATCTGGGAAGATCCCGAGGTGGAAGGAGAGACCGGGTGGAGTGGCGGCGCGGTCATGGGATGGATGGGACATCTCCCTAGATTTTAGGGTTGGTCTTTATATAGCAAGTGGATTTTTGGTAGAGGTCCAATTGGACCCTCCGATTTAGATCGGGCGGTCGAGAAAAATAGGCTAGGGAGTCCGATAAACAAAATGGAGATGTTTTATAGACGTTAGGGGATGATCCGGACACAACGGTGAAGACTGAGCGGTTCGGGTTCGGGCAGGTTTCGGACGCACGCGAGGGGTCTTGAGCAAAGAGTAGAGAGGGTCAAACGGACTGACAAGAGGGAATCGAAAACCCCGATTGGTCTCAAAACGGTCAACGAAAGCAAGGGGGGGACGCGGCAACTACGAACGGGTGCAAGATTTATGAAAACGATGACGATGCAATGCGCATGATGCCATGAGATGAAATGCACGACATGAACAAAATGCAAAACAAAAGACAAAACCCCAACCACGAAGGAAATAAAATAACACATCTCCGGAAAAGGCAAGAGTTGGAGTTACGAATATGGAAAGTTGTATCCGGGGCGTTACAACACTCCACCACTACGAGAGGATCTCGTCCCGAGATCTAGGATGGCACCGGAGAGAAACGGAAGAGGAAGATAAGAGGTAAACTAAATTGCTTCTCTGACAAACGAGTGAAACCACGAACCTTGAGAGGTTAAACAATTTAAAAGAAAGAGTACAACAGAGAAGAACGCGATTGCAAACAATCCGGTCGAAAAGAGGAACAAGGAGTATTACGAGAACTTGAAGGTTGCAAAGACATGGAAAAAAGAGTTTAATGGACAAGATAGAATTCGAAACCACTCCCGGTTAAAGCTAGATAGAGAAGGAATAAGATTGATATAATTTGGGCAGCACTCCGACTGAAAATGGAAGGAATTAGAATCATGAACTTGACAAGATGAGAGGATAATTGATGAAATCAACAACACATTGCCTCCGGAATTGAAATAATGGCACAAGGGATAAGAAACATTTCAGACCGCTCTCCGGTTGAGAAGGGAGGCAAAACTTGATTAGATGAGAGAACTCGAATGAAAACACGACACTCCGGCTAAACGGATAAGCAAGGAAAAGAACATGATATTGACAAAAGAAGATAATTGGTAGAAAAGAGCAACATCACAAAGCCTCCGGAACGAAAGAATAGAAGCTAGACCGTTGGGATAAAGGGACGGAGAAGAAAATGACAACTTCTACCACAATTGAATTTGGAAGGCATCCTTGCAAGAAGGTTAGAATAGAGTTGTTGGAAGACCAACAACGAAAAGAATAAGTTTGTAGTGGGCTTATGGAAAAGACCTCAAAATTATGAGGCGAGCTTCTGCCGCCAATGGAAACAAATAATTGGATTGATATCAACAAGGAGGCGAAACTTATCTCACCGGGAGGACAAATGAAGAACTTGGGTCATTTATAAGCACCATAAATAGCTACATTCCTTAGGGAAGGCTGTAGGTGAAATATAACCCAATATAACTCCAACAAAAGATTGATTGGTTGAAAAGATCTCTTAAACAAAGAGAAAATGATGGATTTAAAATACCTCATTCTTGACAAACATATGAATCATGAAACATGAAGGAAATTGTCAAGAGTGACATAACACCATCTCAAAAGATAAGGTAGAAAGAATTGCACTTCGGAATGCAAGAAGAAGAATGCTTGAACGCCTCAAAACAAAACATGTGTTGAGCACCATGTTTATTTTAGAGTATAGCTTGACGGATCATGACTCCGAGAGAAAAACTTGAAGAACAATTGAAGAATGAAAAGAATCCTTGACAAACCATCATGTAGAGCCTCCATGAAGAACTCCGGTAATAAAAGGATGATAAAAAGAAAGAGAAGTTGAAAACACAGGGTGAAACCTTACAATGATTTAGATGGAGCTTCGCGATTATATAACTGAGAGGACTTGGAACTCCAGAAAAGAAAAGATGAAAACATTTAACTAGAATTACTTCATCATGAACAATCTCCGGAAGAAAACAATTAATCAACTCGAGGAAATAAGAATAAGATTTATTTTATGCTTATCCTTCACCAAATTAAATTGATGACAAGCAATGGATTTGGCATACTACTTATTCCCGTAGAAACGATTAAAAGAGATATGGCACAAACTTGTGAAGGTCTTCAAGGAACCACCGGTGGAATTTGGAAACAACGAATGATTTGATATGATAACAAAGGAAGAGAAATCTTGAACGAACCACCGTAAGAATTAAAAATGAACATAGCAAAGGCACAATTCACCGGGAAGAATTGGAAAACGAAAGAAGATGCTTGAGAGAATTTAGATACAAGAGAATGAAGAGATCATGAACTGATTAGAGGATATTTGAACGATTCACCGGTAAGATTTGGAGAATGGTAGCTACACGCTGAGAATGAAGAATTATGACATGATGGCCTTCGGAGGAAAGAAATGGAAAACAACTCATGAAATGCTCCGGATAGTAAGAAAATAAATCTCACAATCAAAACGATTATGAGGATAGCATGAGGCTAGAACCATGAATCTTCAAGAGAATGGACCAAGATTTAGGAGAAATCCTTCTTCGGTCTTCAAATGTTGAGAATGACGAGGAGAAACATCACCATGAATTGTTGAGATACTCCGGGATGAAAATTAGAAAGGTTGAACCAACGATGAAAAGAATTTGAAAGATCTTGGAGAAAGACATATGACTGATGATAATCCATTCTTACGTCAAACTTGGAAAAGAATTTGGGATAGCTCCGGAATAATTAGAAGAGTCAGGTAAGATCCTGGGAAAAGACCTGTGGGTTAGGGCCCACTCAAAAGAAAACACCGTTGAACGATTGCTTGAAATAAAGATTGCACCGGTAGAATTAAATAGCTTGAATGAGAGAAAAAAACTTGAAGTAACTCGAACGGATTAAGAAAGGAAACATGATTCTTCTGAGATATCTTGAACACTCCGGACAAGAATAGAGGGAGGTGAACAATTAATAGGTGCACCGACGTGGAGAAACATTTGAAACGAGGAAAAAAATATGATCAACACCGAAAGCTTGATTTAAATCCTTTGGAGAAGAAACAACGATGAAGGATGATGAGCTTGAAACTGTTGAGCATCTTCATGGGAATCACGGATAAGAACATTGAAAGAAAAGAATGAAGAGACTTCACAAATAAAAGGATCGTGATTAAGAAATCTGAGTCCTTGAAGAAAAGGGTGGAGGGCGGAAAACAAAGGCAACTTGGGGACGGATGAAACGGACACCATTGAGAAAAACTTAGAATTTATCTTGCGGATGTTGAAATGATGGGATCCACTTGAAGAGAAGCACGCCGGTTGGAAAGAATTGACATCACAATCTCGATGATCAAAAGGATTAGTATTCTCATAGAAATATGAGAACACCGCTTGAAAGGTATGGAATCAACACTTGACATCGAAGCAACTCGAATACCACAAATAAA